>VFFE01007795.1:2469663-2513881 GCA_008921705.1 Burhinus oedicnemus | reverse complement strand
AAAAAGGAAAAAGGAGAGGGGGGGGGAAAAAAAAAAAAAAAAAAAAAAAAAAAAAGAGAGAGAGAAGAATCTTACCACTGTATTGCATCGTAGCTCCCAAATATGAATCAACAATCGATCCCAGTAAGCCAGCTGCTGCACCAAACACAATAAGGGGCCATTGCGGAGCAGATATTTCCAGATCAGTCACGAAAATGAGCTGTGTTACAAAGTAGGCTATACCTACTGCCATGCCCCCAAGCAAACTTGAAAGCAGGCCCACGAAACTAACTGCTCCATTAGTACCTAAATCAAACAAAACCAAGCTTATTTACAGCCTTTTTCTTAAAGACTTGTATTTGTTCAAATGTTTTACATGAAATTAAAACTGTGTTCATAGTGATCTTCCACCCTTTATATCCACAAGGCTCTGCTACCACAGCTTTTATTTACAATGCCCATTATGCTGCTGAGAAGCTTAACCTGTACCATTATAGCCTATTACTATTACTTTTCCTGTCTCTAAGGCTGGTTATCTAGAAATATTCACTAGCATTAAATTAAATAAAACCAGACAGCACACCTCTCAATGTCACCTGGTATTTGTCTGCTGTAAGGGGGGGGCAGGGGTGGAGGGGAGGAAGTGGGATAAGAAAAAGACATTTGCTCCAAAAAAATACAGAGCTTGAGATGTGCACGTTATTAAAGCAATGCCTCTTTCAGAAGAAGCATACCAAGACATATTCACCAACACATTTAAAAGAACGAACAAAATCCATAGAAAAGAAGATGTTTGACGGCTCATTGAATAAAAATCTGGAGAATGCCTATAAAGAAAAAAAAAATGCCTATGCATTTAAATCCTATCTCACAATATCTAAAACTCAGATCAACATGCCAGCAAGACTCAAAAAAGACACACTGCTGTAAGGTAGCAATGTCATCCACTGTGTAGACAAGGTTTGACAGACAGAAGGTTCATTTTACCCACCCTGGGTAAGATATTAAAGGAAATGAGCAATTTGGTTAAGGAGTGAATTTTTTGCAATGTCCATATTGAATATATATATATTCTTCTACTGATTAAAATTTTAATGTCTGAAAAATTCAGTTGATAACTTGTATTCTTTGCATTATTGGCAATATGAACACTTTTAAAGTAGTGCCAGAGATTAGAAGTGATAGCATTCACTAAGAATAATTTTAGGTCCCTGGATGCTATGTTGGTACATCTCACCAACAAGATGCAGCAGAAACCAAAGTGAGTATATTCCATTTCAGAGAATGAATTCCTGGTAACATTTTCTAATCCCAGATTTCTGATGTTTGTTTTTCTGGGGCTTTTTTGGAACTTTTCAAGTTGGATGCATAATTTGAAACAGAAACAGATCAGCAAAATATTAAGAACATGTAGAACAGATAACACCTTACCTACTGGAACCTTCTCCCAGGTTGTTATCAACCTTGGCTGGCTTTTACTCATAACACTACCAATCTCTGAAGCCCATGTATCACCAGCAGAGCATGCCAAAGCTCCCAAAAGGGATAAGCACATCCATGATGCTGTGTATTGCTTTGAAAAGTCGATAGGAATTTCACCTGGTCCATTTTCTATCATATATAAGACAGCCAGCTCAGTAGGAACACCACCATTACAGAATACTTGCATCCAATTCCTCTGTCCACCTAAAGAGACAATCCCAAAATTTTAGTATTTTCAGGCAAAATACCTTGACAGGCAACAGCATGAGACAAAGCAAAATACATATATATAAAGTTAAATTTCAGAAACTAGAGAGCAATTTATTGAATAAAACAGAAGCAAAAGCAAAGTTGCTTGCTAATGTTCATATGGATGGGGGTGGAGGGGAAGCACAAAAAACAGTGTTCCCTACTCTGGATGTGACATCTCATTTGACCCTTTGCAAGGAAGAGGAATATGCAGTATTTATTCTCCACAAGGGATCTGAAAGAATTAAAATGTTATGGCTTACCTTCTTTGTATTCTGAATCTATTTGCTTCTTTATATCTTTTTTCCATTTAGTAAGTTTTGAAGAAGTAACAAAAAATACAAACAAAGAAGTGAAGAAACTGTAATTTGCAACTGTAAGGATAAATCCAACCACCAATCCTACGAAGGAAAAAAAAAAAAGTATAAAGTTTCTTCATGTAACAATCCCTGCTTTGCAAAGCAATTAAGTATTTTGAATCTCTTGAATATGAACAGTATCTTCAAGATAAACCCAAGATAATCATGCAATAAGAGAATTACTGAATATCTGTATGAGAATTCCAGAGACACCTTGACTGAAAAAAAAAAAAAAAATCAGTTATCATTTCCTCTTAAATTTTATTGCCAAATCGCTAATTTTATCACTACTGCTAAAGTGTGTGATTTTTGAGACCTTCTCTTGCCACAAACCAGTAATACTGTGCAAAAATAAAAGACAGAGCATTAATAAAAAAAGCCAAAGGATATATAAATGAAATTTAAGTACTCTGCCTGAAGAATATGATTATTTGCATAAGAAGCATATATACAGCTGTGGCTGTGTCTCTTTCAGCAGTTTCTCCTTCAGTTTAGGAATCATATCCCTCCCCCAAGGTCCCTAAGATAACCTGGATAAACCTCCTCCATATCTAACAGATGCTACTTCTCCTTCTGTTCTTCATTTTCTTTTTCCATTTCTGATTTCTATGCCATCTTTTTCTTTCTGTAATCTTCCTAAGTATTTGAGCTCCTGGATGTACTGCTTTTTTATCTCCTCCTTCACAGAGGTCTAATTGTCACTGCCCACCATGAGATTACAATTCTTCACAAGTGAAAGAAAATTGGCTGTGCTTAAAGCAAATGCCAATATCTGGCTAGCAGAGCTGTTACGTTAAGAGGTAAAAGCCTAGCAGAAAAGAAAAAACTTTTTTTTTAATTTAGACAAGGCTCCCCTTAACACATAGCCAGAACAAGATTTGCAAAATGAGTGATGTGGGAGGAAAGGATTTGAGGTCCTGTTTCTTTCCATTGACCATCAATTCAGACAATGTCACAGGACAAGGGTGAATCACCTCACCCAGAAATCTTGCATCAGATTTCAACAAACACTATTATACAATACATTAGGATTTTTCTCATGTGGTCTAGAAAAACCTTGTTTAAATGGTCATTTGCTTGTGAAGTGCACATTTAATTTTCTTCTTATTTTGGGGGGGGAAAAATGCCTAGAACTGCTCCTATTACAGAAAGGAGAACCGCGTTATCTTTACTGGTTTCTCACCAGGCAGGTAGGCTGCTGACATGGCTCAGTTTTATGGTATTTCTTTACCACTACCTCTGACTTTTCTTTATCTCTATGTGAATCCATCTGTATATTAAACTAAAACACACAATTTAACTGCATGCTGTACTGAAGTTTAAAAGAATCTTCTAGATTTATATAAATCTAATTATAATACTAATAATCAAATGAATTACAAACAGCAGCAAAAATTAACTTGACTATTCAAACAGGCATGAGAAAAAAATCAGTATAAATTCAAGATATATATGCTTACATTTATACTTTTATTATAACAGAACTAGGTAGTAAAGTCTTACAAGAATATTACATGTAATAAAAAGGGTCTTAATTTAGTTTACTAAATGTTTAGCTTACGATTCTCAGAAAAAACATACCTCCCAATGCACCACTGTGGTCAAGACTCTTCTTCTTAAAACCCTGTGTAGCAATCACTAGTGGAATCAAGACGGAAAAGAGCCAGCGCCATGGAGAAATGGGTTGTAAAGTACCTGATAAATCAAATTAAAGAGTTACAGATGATCCTTATAAGTCTTTTTAATGCCTTCATATCTGAAAAGTCATAATCTTCTAGTATATATTTAAAATCTTATCTTAGAGATTAAAGCTTTTTATGCTTCAGAAGAAAAATATTCTTCTGAATGGAAAACCAAAATATCTGCAATTATCTACTCAGTTTTTCTATTCAGTCTTCATAGAAAAAGAAAATACATTACATCAGTTACCAAAAAATAGCAAATGCGACAAGAAATAAACATGGTGATATTTTCCGTTCTAAAACGGATTTATAAAGTCCAAAAATTGTCACTCAAAACGTTAACACCATCTGCAACCTGATTTGTCTAGAACAGGTAAGTTCAGATTTTAGAAAAAAACCCCAAAATATACAGCCCCAGTAAGTTATGCAGAATTCAGTTTCAAATATGAATAAAATTAAAACTAAAATTCCAGTTAACAAAACATTAGCATTCCTCATGTAAAGAGACTGCAAAGCAACTTTAAGTAACTAAATTAGTGCAAGAGTTTCCCTCATAGATCAAATTATGACTAATTCTCTGTAACTATAGGAACAAAGCTGAATTTTCTATTACTATTATTATGATTCTTTTTTTGACGAAATTTCAGAAAAGATGGTAACAATAAAGTGAATGGTCTATGGTCACATTATATGGTCACATTAGCACAATATACTGGAAGCTTTACCTTGTTTTTCAAGCCATCCCAAACACCAGTGTTTTTAGGGAAAGTCATTCTTGTTTATCAACAGCTTTAGCTTGCTAGCTCTTGGCTATGAAAAGCAAGCAAGTAAGCAATTTTTTTTCATCCTTTTTTTCATCATCTACGTATTCTGAATTATTCCTAGGATATGCTTAATACTGTCAGTTTGTTGTCTATGCCATCAATTAAAATTTTACACTAAGTTAATAGAGGGACTGCTTCTACTTGGCTGACAGAAGACTTAAGAAGTAGTTTCACGTCTATGTGGAGAGAAGACATCAGCATGCATATAAGTCAGCTAACGGCTGTGTTCCTATACCTTTAATATTACTACCATATCTTTTTTATTCTAGCCTGGAAAACTTAGATATCCTGTAATATATTTAAGTGCTTAGTTGAGCTGCAGTGATACTTGATGTCATCTAATAATACTAGCAGAAAGTCCTGCAGTTCACATATATATAGATGTATTTATTTTATACACTGATTCTGTCTTTCTGCTCATCTGTGAGCAAATCATTAATTTAATCACAACATCACTGATAATTTACACTGATGCAAGAAAGGAAGTTTAGATGCTTGGCTTTCTTTTACAGTTTTAAAAAAGAAATATTCCTCTTTTGTTGGTATCCAGAATGTTCTTATTGTTGCCCCACTATACTTGGTTGAAAATACAAGAACTTCCAAACTGGATCAAGCCAAACATCTGTCTGAGTTGGAGTCCCATCTGGCAGTGGCAAGCCGCATATGCACAAGGAAAGAGTATAAGGAACAGATAAAGACTGATCTTCCCTGTTTTATTGGAAACTTTTATGTTGGCATTCCTAAAATCCCCCATATATTTGCCCAATCCATTTTTGTATTTTTTTTTCATCTCCACAACCACCCACAGAACTGAATTCTGGTTTTAGATGCACTGAAAAAGGCCTTTCAAAAAGCCAAACAACAAAGATCCTGCTGCCTCAAGTTTCATCAGACATCTGCTAAATTTTGTGACCAACTGAATAATGATTTCCTATTCGTATTTTTCCTGCCATTCATGACCTATACAAATGTCTCCTTTCTATGCTAAAATATCTTTACCTATTTAAGTCCTCTTCAAGTGGATGCTGTGACCTGCTCTGATCATCCTTGTTGTCCTCACTGGTCCTTTCTAATTTTGCTATGGGCATCCTAAAATGGGACGACTGCAAGTGCACGCAGTACTCATAGCAGAGAGACACTATGATTTTACAACTTCTACTGATTTTTTCATGGAGCGAAAGGCATCTCATTTCCAAAAGACACGAGAATATATTAAGTAACCTGGATGGTATAATTCCCCTCACCTGATTACCTGCCCATATTGAATCAAGCTACTGACCTCTTCAGTCATGCAGTATATTAATTATACACAGCTTTGGTGTAAAACATATACATTTGCCCTGCTGCTTTCTGTTCTTCTCATCATCTTTTCTTGCATTACTATCTGATCACCTTTATCCATGGCAACTGAGCTCTTGCATCCCTCTCTCCGCCATGGCAGCATATACCCTCAACAGGCAGAATTTACATTCCTCAGGATCTGAGAACACATCCGCTATCTTTACAATGGATGTTCTTATGACTTTATTAACCCTAAATATTTCACCAAAAGAGCTAGTGCCAGAAACATTCAAAGGAAACAAGGAACACTTAAAAAATTAAGCTTATTTTCAGCAAGCCATTGCGTTCCCCAAATTGCAATTTTTAATAAAGAACAATATACGCTATAAATTTTGTATTTAAGGAAAGGTAGCTACGTGACATACAAGTCAGGTGTTGTATAGTCTGATTTCCACCTGAATATTTATCCTCAACCAAGCCTGAAGTTATCTAATGTCCTGTCTATTTCTACAGAAAATTTGGCTTAGCTGAGAATCACAGATGATTTACACTTCTTATTCTTTGCTTTGTATAGTCCCTCTCCACCGCACATGCACGCATCCACAGCCTCTTCCCAACCTGGCAGCAGTACAGACAGCTAACTACACACTTTGGTCTGGAGCATTGCAGGGACTTGCTGAAAAGCAAGCTGCATCCAACAATTTAATGTCTTGTAATACATATTTATTCTCAGAAATTTTTTCTTCTCTGAGGATTCTCCAGACTAATCCTTTTCCCCTTCTACGTTCCACGGTCCTCCCTGTTATTTTTAATCAATTTTATCTAGAATAGCGCAATCAAACAGATTTAGTGACAAGAGAATCTCCTTTTGCTTGCGCAACACGCTTGCATGAGAAATTATTTTCTTTGTGGCATGTTATATACAGCATAGACTGAAGGCAGGTATTTCAGATAGGAGATACCCTTCTTTTTCTACGAGTTAATGTGCCCCACATAGTGGGGGAATCCTTTCCATGGATTTTTGTTCTCTGACAGCAGCTGCAACAGAATTGCCACATTACTCAAGTCCTGCCTTGTGATTTCACATGAGTATGGATTTTAGCTTTACATATTTGCTGAGTGAGCAGTACATGTGAATTTAGGGGTGGCAAAATTAACAAGGCAGCTCTCAGCTTCCTCTTTACTTTGTTGACTGGTTAACATAATTTAACCAAACTGAGCCTCCCGTGCTGCAGCTATTCAAATATTTGATTGTAGCTTATTGGTTTTCTCACAGAGCTAACAACTGCAATATATCGCATGGTTTAAATCTATCAATTCCTTGCTTTCATATAAAAACAATTCTACATAATCAGAGCTTCTGTACTTGGAAAGTATGCTGCTTTTTGGGAACTGAAGAGAAAAAAGTCATTTCGGGTCTAGTATCAACATCTATGCAAAAATGGCTTACCTGTTATCCTCCTTGTTACACAGAAAATAAACCTAACTTAGAATGTTTTGAAGTATTTAACTGGAAATCAGGCAAATCCAAAGCTTTTTACAAGAAAGGATTGCTTCTGATGATATTTTTCAATGGCAAATCTTAAATTTAAACAGACCACCTAAAATACTCCCAAACAAAAAAATGCTGGTTTTCAAAACTACAAATAGTTTACTTTTACAAAAAAACCTGAAAACAAAAAAATCAAGCTATTTTCTCATCAAGGTATCTACAGTGCCTTCTAAAAAGCTTTTTCTTGAGTTTCCAGTTTGTTCCCTTTGCTTAGTCATTCAAGTCACCACGATCTGAATTTAAACAAGCTTGCAGAACAGGAAAACAATATCCCACTCAGCTGTCATAATTCCACACCATTCCATAAAGCACTAGTGTCCATAGCAACTTACTTCTAAGGAGACAATTTATTATCAATGTCCTAAACATATTTGTTTCCTTCTAAAATTCCAGAACACTTACTAAAATAAAAGTGGTTAATAAAGGAGTTGTTACTGTCCAGTCAAAAGTTTTATTATTACCTCACTCAATAAATTACTGCCTTAGCACTAAGATTCTTACAACTTTTATATTCTATCACCTCATTTTGACTTTAAATTGGAAAACACAAATTTCATTGCAAAAGATGCCAAAATTACATCTTGAAGAATACTGGAACTTAAAATTCTGAAAAGAAATTGTTCTTTTGTAGTACAGTTTAAAAGTCTTCTATCTTGGCAGTCACAGAGACAAGAAAGCTACTGATTATAACCTGAACTACACTACTTCCTCTGACAGAATTTCACTACCAGAAAAATGACAAGCAAACCAGTTGACTAGGTAAAAGTGGCCTGACCACTTTCTAAAACATCAGTGCTTTCAATCCTTTTGAACTTGATGTAAGGGTCTCAAAAATATACTTTAAGCTGATTTGAAGTGATAGTTTTTGTTTAAAAGACTCACAAGCCTTTAAAAAGTAAAGCTAATAGTTAATGTAGCTTTTGAGCTAAAAAAAAAAAAAAAGAAACCATGAGAAGTTATTTATCACAACTGCTATACAAATATAAGCCATCACAAGTCTAGCGTTAAAGTAGGTCTCAATCTCACAGAAGAAAGATTTCACACAGACACAGCAGCTTCTCTTGCTGGAAAGCCAAACATGACGGTTTTCAACAACTTTTGTGTAAGCAGCACCTAGAGCTTTGCAGATGTACAGGCTCCCTGGTGCAAAGCAGGACAAACATATTTCACAGTAAAACACTTGCTATTACAAGCACAAAGATTCTCAAGACGAAAACTCCTCTTCTGTGTACTGAAAAGCCCCAATGCAGGGGTCTCACAGTCAAGGGTTGACTCAAAACCTCAAAAGAAAAGCAGTACCGGCTGTGTATGAAGAAATCTCCAGTGCTGTAGTCTGGTATTGCTAATCACAAACAGAATTTTCATCTTTTTAAGGTCATTTTTACACTGACCTTTTTTTATTTTCTTGGGGGGGGTGGGAAGAAAGTATTGGTACTAAATGTAAATAGTTAAGACTAAGGTAGAATACATTCATTGGTTTACAATGGATTCTTTAACACTTCCATTTTATCGACATTTTGGTCACTATTTGGTGCTTAAGCGCTACTATGAACTATAAACTGTAAATTAATAAAGGTATGTTTGTAGTATTTTTTTATTTATGGTTAAGGACTGAAATTCATCACTCCTACAGGCTGAAATTATTTAAGTTCTCTCTCCCACTTCATTAAAACCCCTCCTACTTTATGCTTCATTCACCTCTTCAAGCCAAGGTCTTTCCATAGTCTCAGACAAAACAGACAACAGAAGTTGTACGGCCTTCTTGTTCCATGATCGTTCTCTGCAAAAAGGAGGATTTGTTTGCAATCTACTCCTTTGTATCAGTCCCTATCCTGATTCACCTGATACCAGGCCTCTCCCCTCTCCACTGTCAATTCTAAATCACATTAGATAGCACGCACTGGACCTAATTAGAGGCAAAACTCAGAGAGCTATACTTATAAAGAGCAGACATGCACAAATAAAAATGCATTTAAATCCAATTTGGCTACCTCTAAATGACACTAACAAAACCTGGTTGTGAAGCCTGCTTCTGCATACCTTCTCCGTGTCTGGCATCTCACTGCAAACCAAATTAGTAGTGTCCGGACAACACAGATGTAATGCTGTACCAAGACCAATAAAACCTAAAGTACTGAAAAAGACTGATCAGAGACATCCAATTCCCACTGCAAAAGCTAGCTCACACTGGCGGGATATTTATTCTAGCTCCTCCTGGATCCAAGGTGACACTAGGCACTTGGGGGTGTTCATAACGCATCCCTAGGTACTTGCAGCAACAGCAACATTGCAATGACACCAGAGCTCTTCCTGCATGAAACTGGCTGAGGTCTTAAGAACAGGTCTTCATCTGTCCTGGGGAAGCAGTTAAACTCTTGTAAGCTTGAATTGATGCTGAAGGCAGTACTGCCGCTTTTGCACGTTGCTTTAAAAGTGGTCCTAGAAATGAAATGATAGACCACAGAAAGTACTAGCATCCCTGCAACTACACACAACTAACCCAGAGCCTGCCCGAGTTGCCTGAACAGAACACAGCTGAGAGTGTGTACACCCATGCCAGAGAGTCCATGCATACATTTGTCTCTTCTTGTACCATTTCCCATTTCTCTCTACCTTGACCAGGGAATTCTTCTCACATTCACAGCTGGGCCAATCCCATGCACAAATACAGGCTGGGCAGAGAATGGATCGAGAGTAGCTCTGAGGAGAGGGACTTGGAGGGTGTTGGCAGATGAGAAGTTCAACATGAGCTGGCAATGTGCGCTCACAGCCCGGAAGGCCAACCGCATTCTGGGCTGCATCAAAAGAAGCGTGGCCAGCATGTCGAAGGAGCTGATTCTGACCCTCTACTCCGCTCTGGTGAGACCCCACCCAGAATACTGTGTCCAGCTCTGGAGCCCTCAACATAAGAAGGACATGGACCAGTTGGAGAGGGTCCAGAGCAGGGCCATGAAGACAGAGGATTAGAGCACCTCTGCTATGAGGACAGGCTGAGAGAGTTGGGGTTATTCAGCCTGGAGAAGAAAAGGACCTACAAGAAAGCTGGAGAGGGACTTTTTACAAGGGCATGTAGTGATAGGACGAGGGGTAACGGCTTCAAGCTGGAAGAGGGTAGATTTAGATTAGATATCAGGAAGAAATTTTTCATTCTGAGGGTGGTGAGACACTGGAACAGGTTGCCCAGGGAAGCTGTGGGTGCCCCATCCCTAGAAGTGTTGAAGGCCAGGTTGGAAGAGGCTTTGAGTAGTCTGGTCTAGTAGGAGGTGTCCTTGCCCACGGCAAGGGGGTTGGAACTAGATGATCTTTAACCTTCCAGCCTAAACCATTCTACGATTCTATGATTCTCTGTTCAAAGCCTGCACATGCATTCTTTAAACTGTTTTGAAGGCTCGTGCACTCCTCCCACACTGTCAAAACTTCCCCCGATAGAGGAAGACCTCTATCAGCTCGCTCTTCCTTTTCACTTTTTCATTTTTATCTTATTTGCTTTCTTTTAGTGAGATAAATCACAAAGGGTAACAACATTTTAAATTCAACGGGATGGCTGGGCAGAGCAGCAAAGAAGGGTGCAGTGGCTGTTAACACCTTCTAAACCATTATCGGCTACTGCCAGGGCTCAGGCTTCCAGCTCTACGGACGATGGAAGGGGCTGTGCACACCCCTCTTCCAGTCCCCCATCCCCACCAGCCTGCAGGGGCTGGAGGGGAGGGCGGCTCGGCTCGCCCCTCGCCCTGCCGTGCCAGCCTCTCCCCCGCCCCGGCCTTTGAACTCACCGTAGTACGTACTTGCCGTCATGGACACGATCCAGAACGCCAGAGAAATACAAATGAGCGAGTTCAGGACGATAATATTCGCCATCATCTTCAGGTATTCCTTGAAGAAATCCTCCTGGTGATAGGACATAGGAAGCCAGAAGGACAACACCTGCCGGGGAAGCACAAGGCGCAGCGCATCAGCCACACCGCCACCGCTACCTCCTCCTCCTCCTCCTTCTCTTCCTCCTCCCGCCCGGCCCGAGCCGCGGCCCGGCCCGGCCCGCACCGCCCCCGCCCCCGCCTCTCGCCCCCGGCACCTCGGGGTGCTCATCGGGAGGTGGAGGCGGCCGCCCCCCCTGCCCGCTCGGGGCTGGGGCTACGCGGCGCTGGGTGGCTGGAGGCCTCTGCCCCGTCTACCCGCCCTCGACACCGACCTGTTCCCACCGTCCGCCGCCGCCACCATCCCGCCCCGCCGCCGCCCCGCGCATGCTCCGCCGGCCGCCGCCTGCCTCTCCGGCGCGGTGGGAGAGAGGGGGCGCTCTGTGCTCCGGCGCGGCGCGGCCCGGCTCTCCCCTCCCCGCTACAGAGTGGCTCCTGCGCCCGGCCGTCCCCAGCGCTGCTGTCCCCTGATCCTGGGACGCTCCCGGCAGCGGCCCGTCGCCACAGCGTGGGCTCCCCCGGCCCCTGCCCCTCCGCAGGGAGAGGCGGCTATTGCAGCCGAACGGAGCCAGCCGGCCTCCTCCCCGCGCCGCGGCCCTGCCGAGGGCACCCCACCCCTCTGGTCCGGCCTCTCCCCGCGGGCCTCCCGCCGGAGGGCCGGGCTGGCGAGCGGGCCTGCGCGCTCATGGCTTCCCCCCCCACCGCCAGGCCTCGATGCGGAGCTAGGGATGCGCTCCCTGTTCAGGAGCCCTTCCCAGACCCGGGTGGCCTCCCGGGTAGGAGTCCTCAGCGCGACCGGGGTCTGGCCTTGGCAACACGCCGTGCTGTAAGTCTGCCTCCCCTGCGGCCAAGCCACCATACCTGAGGCAGCCATCTCCCCGCTGCCGGGCCCATGGGGCCATGCCGGGCCTCTAGACCTTTACGTGGTGGGCCCAAATAACGAGTGTTAGCGTACGTGCCAAAGGAAGAAACACTGGTTAAATATAAATCCAATTTGCGAAATTATGTTTGTGAAATTAAAAACGGGAATGAGACCACTGTGAAAGGCATGAAATCAGTTGATAATTAGTGATAGCAATGAGTACCTGGATGAGGTTTGAAACTTGTTGAAACACTGCGAAGTTCATTAACACTAGGAGAAAGAGACTTGAAACATTTCCCAAACTTAACGCGGGATGAAAACAAGCTAAACCTGCCTGGTAGCTTTTCTGTGGGCATGCCAGAATTACTCATAAGACACTGGACTATAAATGAAGAAGGTAACACGAGTTACTAGAAGGACTCCATGGCTCCCACTTCCACACATGAGAGGCTTTGTCAACAAAGCACAGAGTGAGGTGAAGCTCCACAACTTTTCAAAAACCCTCCCTTCATTTTGAGGCAACTGCCTATGAAGTAAACAAGACTTTAAGTGTGACAGAAGATAATTTTGAAGTAGCATTTGTTCAGTGGAAGGTAGACCAAAAACCTTCAAGTTTACAAAAGCTGCTACAGATGGGTCACCTCATGAACATCAATAACCTCAGGTGCTTGTTTTCATGGACTTTAGGCTGTAGCAGAATAGTATTTAGTGAGAGGCACAGTAATAGGAAAAAGTGAATTAAGAGATCTTTTACATACAACAGTACTTTTTAAGCTCGAAAATTCAAGTGAATAATCTTGGTCTAAGAGTTGATAATTTCCCTACTGAATTTAAGACTATTTCTGGCTCATTTGGCACCCATTCATCTTTGAGGCACGTTCTGTTATTTTTGATTCAACATCTGGAGTAAGTTTCTAACAGGATGTGAACACAGTCCAGGTTGTGGATTCTTTTGCAACAGAAACTTAGACGTATTTTTGTGTTGTTGTGAAAGAAATGCTCAGTTACCACTCAGAGCTGCTTCTTCAGATGTTGTCTACACTAGGGACCATATTCTGCAAAGATTTAAAGATACTTGGTTTTAGCTGTAGACAGTAGGCCTATTCCAGAGGTTAAGGTTAACGCTTGGGTGGTTACAATGTCTTGGCTCCCCGCAATTAGAGCCAAAATTTGGACCAGGTGCCTTAGACAAGGGTATACAGGCTTCATCTTATTTTCTGCTATGTTTATTGTTAATAAAGACTGGGAATATCCAAATTTTCTCTGAACTAGAGATCCCCAAAACATTAATACTAATGTAGCCGGACTGACTTTGGTATATCTGGTCTTCCTTCTTACCTCCCAAATTTTCATTAAACCCCCATCTGAGATCTGGATTTGAAATCTAAAAATCAGGGTCGCAGTAGCTGGGCTGCTTTGTAAGAACAGGACACCTTTCAAAAGATAAAACCAATATGACATTGCTTAGATGCTCCTGCCAAAACCTAAATAACCAAATTTTTCAACCAGAATAAGATCAACTCTACTTAGACTGGTGGCTGAACAAGTAGCTGCTTGTTTAGGTGTAACCAACTCCTATAAATTTATTCATTCAAATACACCCTTAACTGTAATGAATTGCTTTATTTAATTTATTGCTTGCTTTTTGTTTTCTAAACTGTAGCAGACTGATACTGGAATTTCTGGTGGAGAAACAAAGGTTCCTGCAGGAATCATACAGTCCTGACTGATACCTGTGGGAATGTACAACCGTGGGACCATGATTAATGGTAACACACAAGCTGGTATGAAGAAGGAGCAGGTTTGTGGAGCTCTAAAGGACCCTTCAGCTTCCTTCATAGATCCCATACCTGTGTTAAGTAGCACTTGCGCTGATGTATCGTGCCAGACTATTGCACTGGCTTATCCACAGACCTTGCATCTTGGCTTAAAGCCACAGAAGCAAGAAAAGCAAAAGAGAGTAGTGCTCTCAACGCCTAGCGTGAGAAAGGTGGTTCTAGTCATGAAATCTGTAACAACCATTGCATGAATAATGTTGGCTTTGACTCCTCTTTCAGCTCTGAGACTCATTAAATGTGGCCCCTTCCCTCTTCCAGTGTTTGAGATTATATGAAACCAACACATTTTCCTGCAGTTGCTTGGTACACATTAAATGTTACAAGTGGATTAGAAAATGAAAAAGAACAGAACCCAAAGTTAGACTTCTTTCTACATTTAGAAACTGAAAGAAGTAGCTGTTTTTGAAAGTAATGTCTACAGCGCTTACTGTCATTGGCCCAAATACTATGTTTTAAATCCTCTTTTCTAGATGTTGCCCTTTGGTTTTACTAGGTTCCGCAATAAAAATAAAAATAATAATAAAAAACAACAAAAACCCCCACCAAACCAAACACTTTTAATGGGCAAAAGGTTTGGTGTTTTTTTTTTTTTAATTTAAATGTCCATCTAGATGTTTACAATATTGTGAATTTAGAATTCACATACTTAAAATGCCATTTGAATCAGTAAGAAAAGTATTCTGCATATTTAATACACGCAATACATACATTTCATAAGCAATTTTTACTTACAAAAAAATCACATTCCTCATTCACACTTAATAATTTTGATAAGCTTGATAATTAAAAAATGGCAAGTAACAGTTGCTTGAGACAAATAAAACTGAAAGCTTTGCTGCAAACTTTCCCATACAAATACATGCTTGAAATAAGAAAAATCTGAGAAGTTTAAATTTTAAAAAAGTGTTAGAATGATAAGCTGCCCAATATTTAGAAGAATAATTTCTTCTTACCTTTTACCTAGGTCTATAGGATGCAAAGCACAACCAGCGCAGAGTCTAGAAGTAAAAATAAATATGATTTAATAGGAGACAGGAATATGAGATGAATAAAGGCAGCATGACAAACTGAAGATAATAGCATGTTACTGTACAGAGCATGCTAATCACTCCTATACATTTCCCATAATACAGCATAAAATATCCAAATTTTCATGAAGATTTTAGAAGTAGACTTTCTGTTCCATTTTGCTTTTCTGCCTCTTTTTTTTTGTATCTCCAAGATAGTACTCTCCATTTCTCTTCACTGCTTAAAACATTATTCATGTTTGTGAGGGCCCTGTTTTCATCATGCTATTCTTTTTTCTTAGTGGTATAACATTAATGGGAAATGCTGATCTGACCATGAAATAATCCATTTCACCTCCCTCAATAGTCTTTTTTACAGGATAAGAAATATTGTTTATAGTAAAGGCAAGAAGAAAGATAAAGGGAGCTGGCCGTTGGTTTTTAAAAGCTGAACAGATGACATTATTAAAATTCTGTTTGGAGACAAGGATTGTTTGTCTTATGGCTAATACGGCAATGAAAGAAAAAAAAAACCTTTGATGAGCCTGATTTTTATTTTCTTTTACTCAGTTATTCCAGGAGGAAACACCATACTTGGACATGAACTTTTATGTTCTACTTTCCTTGTTACACTTCACAAGAATTTTTATACATACATAAATTTACTTAAGGAAATATTGTTGCTTTTTATCAGTTGCCTTTATAGTTTTTGTGCTTGATAGAATCCATTATGAATAATATAGCTTGAAGCTTAAATAATAATATAAGCATTTTATTTTATTCTTCTTTGTTAAACCTGTCTTTCTAATAACCAAAACCTGATTGAAGACAAAATACTATTACATACACGAGATTAAAAATCTGGAAACATTGTTAACATTCTTCTAAGTATAGCTACTTGAAAGAGGGTAGATTTACATTAGATATTAGGATGTAATTCTTTACTCAGAGGGTGGTGAGGCACTGAACAGGTTGCCCAGGGAAGTCGTGGATGCCCCATGCCTGGAAGTGTTCAAAGCCAGGTTGGATGGGGCTTTGAGCAACCAGGTCTACTGGACGATGTCCCTGCCCATGGCAGGGGGGTTGGAACTAGATGATCTTTAAGGTCCCTTCCAACCCAAACCATTCTATGATTCTATGAATGACTAAAATTTTATGCTGATAGCATCATTAGATAGTCTACAGAAAGCAGAAGGAAAAGCTTAATACTGCAGGTAAATACTTGTCTCAAGCAGAGCACCCAAAATTAGTAGTCACCTGTGAAAATGCCAACCAAATTGCAAACAATCATTTTCATACCACAGAAGTTGCTACACAGATGAGTTCATAACTTTTCTGAGGCAGTCAAAATGTTAGTGATTAATACTGTAGAAAAAAACATTCATAGCAGGATTTGGATTGTGGACTATATAGCAACAAATGGTGAAGAGTAAATATCCAGCTGCCTCACTGAAAAGAATTGAACACAGAATGATGCTTTAAATATTCAATTTATTAAGTATGTGTGGATAGGCTTTAGCTTTGTGTTGATTCAGTATTCTCAAGAATAGTGACACCAATTAAATGTATTTGAATATTCTAAAATGTTTTGACCTTTTCAGAGCATCCGAAGTATTACTTTAAGCTTTCAAGACTGATTTGGTGTTTCACTGGGCATGTCAAATTTATTAAAAAAGGTAATTTTTAATTAAAGTTAAGCATTTTGTACACATCACATGCTGTGCAAAACTGAACTTACACCAGACCAAACTATCGTCTTCCTTCCCCATCTGTAACTCAGAATGAGGACTTAGTTTTTCATAAAGCTTGTGAACACATTTCAGTACTACTGGAAACAACTGTTAGAAGGTGTGGTATAGAGAACTGCTTCATGAATCTGTGTCAATTTATTATCACAGTTAGCAAACTTCTGCAAGTGTGTGACTCTAAACATACTAGTCCTATTGGTTTTTGATAAAATGGTTTGCTGAATCAGTTCTGTTCCCTGTCTTGATGACTGATGGTCTGTGAACCTTAACAAAGGATTTTCCTATGCTTTACTTTAGCACATGACTCTAATGTGTAACAAATATTCCCAAACTGGCAATGATATTAAGAATTTTATTATTGTTTGAAAACTTATACTTGGTAAGTAGTGATCTGTTTATTTCAGTTCCTTTCATTAGATGAAATCAAGTCTATATTCCTTTCACTTTGAGATTTTGTGATACTTTCAGAGATGGAAGTCCATCCCTTCTGTTCTCCTGTTTCCTCAGTTGGACACACTTTATGATAGCATATGTCCAGAGACTCCTTTATATTGCAGGATAGTTTTCTGATGCACCAAAATTGTCTTTTTCTAGTGGTGGAAACATTCATTACACGACCTACTTTTTTACTATGTGTTTACTCTGTATTTATCTACTTCAGCAAGTAATTCAGTGAAATAGGAAAGGGTCAATATATTGAATGTAGTGGGTGTTCAGGCTTCCGATACCTCCAGTGTATTTGATCTGGGGACTTTATTTTGCATGAGATAGAATTTGGCCCAGTGCTGCACATCTCTGTTACACTTGTAGTTTGAAACTAGCTGAAAGGAAGATAGCTTATAAACCTTTCTGTGGGTCCTTCTGGAAACACTGACCTCTTCATTCATCTAATTCACACCAATGGCATTAGCATACTAGTGCCCATATTATTATCACTAGTATAAAAAATAGCGTATGAAAGCCCTTTTAGTATTATTATCCGTACTATTTCCAAGTGATATAAGGGCTTGTGCTGTCTGATCTACCTTCCCTGTCCAAGTTTGAACAACACACACTGCAAGGAAGACATAGGGAAGAATAGTAGAATTCATCCAGCACCTGCAGCAGCAATGCTAGGAAGACACTATGAACAAAGTGGCCTCTAGTCCTCTGGTATGTCCTTTTCACTGAGGAAGCAGTGGAAGAATGTGGTCCTGAAGACCTTGCTGCTCCAGCTGCTTTGCCCATGGTTGACTGGAAGCTCCTGGGGATGGGAGGTGACCTCAAGCTTGTGGAACTGCATGATCATAACATACGGGATAATCAACATGGAGCGTGAAATTTTCAGATGTGGAGGGGCACCTTTTGAAGGTGTCTCTGAGCTGGCTGCATTCCTTTACCGTTCTTGCACAATATTTTGGAATCCATGCTTGTGTTCAAAAGAGTACCCACTGCCTTGTGGAGTCTTGCAACCCCCAGCTCCTACTAATCAGTGGCTAACCAGCTTTGCGTAGACAAGTCCGCTGTGGGCAAAACAGTGATCAAAGTCTTCAAGGCCATCCATGAAACACTCTTTGAACAATGGTCCTGAGTTCCATCAGTGAACTTACTCTGTCCTTTGTTTCTTCTGAGTTCCCCAAAAGTGAGAGAGTGTTGAGGAGATCCAGATTACCATCAAGTGCCCAGCCCAAGACACATCCCTCTGGAGTGTTCAGTTCTTTGAGAAGTTCTTTGAGAAGACCACCTGCTTTAAATTTAATAAATTATTGCTCACTGATCCTCTCGTATTTGGTAGCAGTCCTGAGATTAGCAACCTCCTGGCACTGTCAGTGAGTTATCCTATTGTTTTCGTGATACCTTTGTCACTTTCAGATGAGTGAGTAACATTGTTAGTGGATTTCTGGGAGGTGGAAGGCATTTTACGCAGAAGGAAAGTCAAAGAGATTGAAATAGACTCTAAAAATAAGGTAATAAAAAATAAAGGGTTCAGCGATGGGGAAGACTAACAGGAAGTAAGGTAGGTAAAGATGGGAAAGGACTATGCACAAGGAATGTGGATGATTGAGGAAGGATCAGCAGAGTTTCAGGAGAGAGTTGAGAGCTGGCAGCTGAGGCAAATGCTCCCATGGCATTTGGCTTTCTAGAGCTTCAGACAGATCCACGGTGTTTGGGAGCTCTGCCTTGCTTGAGAACCTCTTATTGGCATTTGTTAGATACATGCTGCAGGACTTTGTGATGGCGTGGTCCTCCTGCGGGGTCACACCTCTCAAGCCTTTGAGTGTGTCTGGAGGAAAGTTGGGAGGTTAGGCTCCTCCAGGAGGAATCTAGCCCATGTACACCAAAATTGCTTTGAGAAATGAATACCAACATATGGCAGATGAGAGCAACCACAGGACTGGCATCAAAGCTGCATCATTGTTCTGTATCACTGTGCTAGGTAGAACATAGTTTGTGTTGACAGAATAATAGCTATTCAAGGGAACAGGATTGGCTGGCTGTTAGATTTAGATAACTTTTAAATGATTCAGAGTCATTAAGTTACATACATTTTTAGCCTGCGAAAACACATGTCCTTCCACATCTGCCTCAACACAAGTAAGTGGGTGTAACTTGTCATACATAATGATTCAAATCAGCAGTTTGACCTGTTTAGGCAGACTGAGTAGAAGTGATGGAACTATGCACATACGTATTTTTGTCTACACAGTTAGATTTTAAGATTTTCAGCAAAAGAACTACATCACATTTACATCTAGAGTTTTTACCAAAATAGGACAATTCTGGTAAATACTGCTGAAGATTTAAGATTACTAACTTTTTACTGTGTTTAAAATAAATTTGTAAGAGATACTGGGGGGCGAGGAGATGAACCAAAACTAAATCTAGGTATGGAACAAAGTCTAAATAAAAATATTATCCTCTAGGTTATTTGTGACTAGGCCTGGATTCTTACAGGTTTGCCAAGCTCCCACTGATCATAGTTGGAAATGGGTGCCCAAATATCTGTGAAGACATAAGCTGTAGTTCTTTAAAAGGAAAATACTTGGAAATGCAGTCCAGAGGAAGGGCAGATGGGAGGTATGAAATTGTTGAGCTGGGGCTTCATATAAAAGAAGATTAGTATCTTCAGGTAAAAAAAAAAAAAAAAGTCTAGGGCAAAAATGAGGATTGCAAAGAAAAGAAGGACAGGCAGAATGCCTGGGAAACATTGGTGGAGATAGGCTGGAACATGGGAAGAATCCTCAGGCAGAAGAAGAGGTAGAAGAAGCTTTGCTGAATGACACCAGCAAGAAGAAACACATAGATAGGAAGGCAGAAGTGGTAACATAATGAGTGGATGCACAAGTGCAAAGTGGATGCTCCAACACACCTCAACACCAATTTTCAGACTTAAACATGAACAGAGGATATGCCTTTTTTTTGTCTCCTTGTCAGCAAGATCAAATGAACTGACCTCAAAAAGATTTTTTGCTGCAGACAGTTTCATTAAAAAAAAAACACAACTGAATGCATTCACCTTCAAATGATTTAATGGCCTGGAAATCACTGGGCATGTAGAATACCAATGTTTACTGGTCTTTACTTGGCTTCACAGAACTAAGCAGAACAAGGATTGGAATTGGGTTTACCATTTTTAACGGACTACTCCAACTATCAGACTACTGGCTTTTCTAAGGGCTGTCCCTATTGTCAGAGTTTCATCCACTTTCTGTCCTGACTTCAGGAGATTCCTAACAAAAAACTTAGTCAAAACTGATATGTTTTGATTTTAGCACAAAAGGAAAAAAAAGTGCATAAAATTCCTAAACATTTATTCCTGATAGAGAAACTATGCCAACAGGCTATCAAGTCCAACTGTTTGTTGAATTTATGTTTCATTGTAGACGTTCAAAAAGTAGACCACTCTACAAGCCATTGGAAGATGAAGAGCAACAGGGAAATAGTGATTCACATTTCAAAAATAATCTCTTTAATAGGATGGTAAACTATGCTTTCCTCGAGCAGTGGCTCAAGTACCAAAATGCTGTGTCTATGTGAATAGCTTTTAACTAAGACTTTTCAAGCAGTTTCTCATCATCTCTTTTATCTGCATCTGAAATGAAACAGCATTAAACTACACAATGGCTGTTTGCAGGGGTAACTCTGCCAGTGTAATCAATGGGTGGTAATGTTTCACCTTCCAGGTCTCCAATCAGAGCATGACTTTGTATCTCCTCCTACTCCCTTTTTCCGACATTTTTTTCAGTTGCTCTAAGCTATAGTAACTCCAGTTCTCTGCCTTTTCCATGTGAAGGAGGCTGGGATGCTCTTGTAATACAACAGAGACTTACATAAATTGTGGGATGAACCTTTGTGGCTGCACGATGCTGCAATGCCACGCAAGTCAGTGAACATGTGGTGTATTATACAATGTGCAGATCTGAACTAAAAACTCAAGGCAGATGCTGTTAATACCATCAAACAGGTATTTGCTCACCAATTATTATTTTAAAAGCAGACTTGCAGTGAGAATTGCTTTTTATTAAAGGAGAGATTGGTTCTCAAACACCACTTAAAATGCATTTATTTTCTTGTCCCTACTTTTTTGCTGCGTGTTCCTTATTAAATTTCCACTTGACCATTTTTTATTAATTGCTTCTGAGAAATAAACATGGGAAGTGGTATTTTTTATTAGTGACAAATGTTTTCAGAGTGGAAAATCACAAAATCCCTGGGTTTTGGGTTCCCTCTACCTTGTAGATGTATCTCCTTTAAACCAGGGGAAGAATTATGCTTAGGTACTTACTAAAGCTATGGGCCACACAGCCAGCCTTTGCTGAGCTGATAAAGACAGATGACAGCGAAGAGCAGATGATGAAGGCACTGTCCCTGCTAGTATATTTTGCTTTAATTGCCTAAGCTGTTACAGTTTGGACTGGTATTAGACGCATGGATGAAAGTGATACAATTCATATTTCCAGTGATGTGTGTTCATTTCAGTTGAATCATATGATGAATACTGATGTGCTCCTGGTAGTTCTGATAGAAGAAATAAAGTAGTCATCACTTCACTTCATCCATTATTGAATGTAGTCTTCATTTGTATTTGTTTCAGTTGATTAAGATTAGAGGCACAATACAGGTTACTGCACGTGTACTAAATTCCAAGTCGGACTACGGAAGTATAGAAAAATAGCTTTCATGACTCTTTTCTGCAGTTATATATTCTTAGCTTAAATTTATAAGCCATTATATAAAATCTAGTGAAGCATGTAAAATGCCTCTTAAATCAACTTTAAAGCAACTTTATTTGACTTTTTTAGGTTACTAAAAACATGGGTTAGCTGAAAGTGAAGTATCAAAAGCAATCTGAATTTTAAACTGAATGAATTATGGTATGATGTCACTATTAGTGTAACATTATGGCTGGATGTTGTATGTACCTGAGAGGCAGGGGCATCAATTACGAAGACACAGCTGACTGAGGGTGTTGTGTCTCTCTGAATTAGTAACATATACTTTGCATTTCCATAGTAGTTCAATCATAAGAGGTTAAAAAACTTCACAAACATTACATTTTGGCATTATTATAAAGATAGAAAGTTTATAATATAAATTAAAACCCATAATTCTTAGATTTACATTAGATTTTAAGTATGTAAAGTTGTATCTGAAAAATTATATGTTGTGTAGAACCTGGATGGATGTTCAGTTTTCTGTTAAACCAGATAAATATTATTTACTTGGAGAGATATATATTAGAGGACAAGGGAGGGAAATAATATTGGTAAACGTCTTGTTCCAGACCACATGGGAAACTGAATCAAGAACAACATAAAGCCAGATGATCTGCCAGTTCTTTCATACACAATGAAACATTATATTAAACATTTTATTCAACATTTGTAAAAGATGCTGTAAGCCCTAAGCAGAGTGTCTGGATCCTGTAATAAAATAAATGACAAAATCACCTTCCAACGCTTACCTCGATAACTACCAAAGAAAGTTCATGCTGGAATTATCCAGATGAGGGCTGTACCTGGATTCAAATCTACAGCACTATGGGATCTTCCACACATTTCATACATTGTAGAAGCCTTGTATTGATACGGTCTCAGGACATAGAAGACCCTACACATTAGTAGTAGGCTATTAAAAACTACTCCAGACAGCAGTGGTGTCTGATGCATTTTTAAAGAGGGATATTTTCTTACCTACACTGCAGCATTATTATAAAGATAGAAAGTTTATAATATAAATTAAAACCCATAATTCTTAGATTTACATTAGATTTTAAGTATGTAAAGTTGTATCTGAAAAATTATATGTTGTGTAGAACCTGGATGGATGTTCAGTTTTCTGTTAAACCAGATAAATATTATTTACTTGGAGAGATATATATTAGAGGACAAGACACTTGTTAAGTGCACTACAGATTTAGGTACATTTTGCAGCTACACAAAAGCAACAAGTTCTCTGTAGCCAACAAACTGGATTTCAGGAGATTTGCTTTTTAATAAAGAACAATTTTTGTATCATTAAATACTTCACTCATGCAAATACAATACTTTTGATTTTGGCAATACAGAATGTTAGTCCTGGTTCACCTGGGGCAAACACTGCACAGCTAACTTTAGACATGGCTATGGAGCTGAAGACTTTTTCACTTTAGAAACTGGATAATTGTGTAAGAAATGTGAAGACATCCTGGAAAACCAAAACCACAGAATGGAGAAGGAAAGTTTTACCTAAAAGAAGTGGTTGTAATGACGTGTGCTCAAAAGTTACGTGTAAATATCCCTTACCTTTCAAGACTTCTGTTCAGTCCAGATTCAGTAGAACCAGTGCAGAAAAAGTATTTCAAAAGCAAGATGAGCTTAAAGTGCTATGACAAAGAATTGCAGATTCCCAGTGTTTTCAGCAACTGAAGTTTCTCATCAGAAAGAATATTTAACTGCCTATTCTGCTGCTTTGCCGTGATAATTTATTCCCATTCTTTCAGTCACGAACAGCAAAGTAATGCCACAGCAAATCATCCCGTCCTGAAGCAGATGAAAAATGGAGAAATCAAGACGCTAACGAACAGGGTGGAGCCCAATCCACTCTTCTCATGCCAAGACAGTGTCAATTAAATATTTCTTTTGTTCTCCTGACTTCAGACATCCACCCAGTGTCATGGATTGGTATTGAAGTTGCAGAGTGCCCTATCAATGTACATAACATTCTAAGTTACCACTGTTTTAATCTCAGAAAAGATTGCATTTTTGACTAGCTGTGGGGAAAAAAAAAAAAGATGCATTCTGAATCTGTGCAAGGAGTCTGTATTTATTCCCTAACATGGTCATAACAAAAATAAAAAAATATTGGTCTCTGCTTTTCCACATAAATCTGAGATACTTCAGTTTTGGGAAGTCTAGGACATCACGAACAACAGGAGGTTATCTCACAGCTGCCAAGTCTTGCTACATGTGATATTTTTTCTTGATGACATAGACTTTGGGTAATATGAATGCAGAAAGGAGAATGACTTGGATTCAAACAAAATCTTCTCAGGAGAAATCTGAAGACATAAATAAAAAGTGAATATTTTTAACATCCATGATTATTTTAGTAGAATAGATCATGATTTTTTGATATATTTTGCATTGTTCTGTCTTGAGACTTCACCCAGTCTGCTTTTATGTTAATTATTTGAGCCTCCCACTTGTAAGTCTGTTCAGCTATCTGGAATTCATCTTATATGTTTAATTTCCCTTATGTCAGCCACTGATTTAGTTGTAAGCCCTAGGCAAGCTGGAGCTGTTCCAGTCTTTGTGAGCAAAGTACTTGCATAAAAAAACCCCTTTTTTTTGCCTAAAAATTCAAACTTTTGTCAAAGGATTTAGATTTCTGGCAAGGAACAAGGAACCTGAGAACTCTTCCAGAGTCAGTACTGTCACACAGAAGAGCTTCTGAATTTTTTTTCTGAAAACTTATCTTACAGTTTCACTAGAAAATGCTCAGATCCAAAAGATAACTAGTAATGAAAAGTTCTCTATACAACAATCAGGCCACTAGTAGCTGCTGGCTGACGTAAGGTACTAACACTTTTGCAGAAATGGCTAAGGGTATGATGTTCACGGATTCATTGTCTTAGGACATTTGTGTTGTATATATAAAAGTTAAATTCAGCCTATGGAAGCCACTCTCCTCCTATTAATTAACACAAGATTTCTGCTGTGTGTCCCCCCTCTGAAGTCAGTTGGTATTAGGTGAACTGAAACAACTGGTAGAGAAATTTTTCTTTCTCCACTAAGAGAAAACCTTGGTGATAAATTTATACTGCTAAATAAATAAATAGCACCCGGGTGCAGCTCAAGCACTGACCTCTCTGTAATTGACACTGCTTAATTGTAAGCTTACTCTCCAGCTGCATTTGGACTGCTCCAACTAGCTGTTTCCAGGAGGTCCCTAGAGAGTGGGCTAGTCCTAAGCACCAGTTGGCCTTAAGGCCAGGGACTGGACCCAAGCCCACTTATTTATCAGCACAAAGTCAAATAAGTAGCCTTTTGTGCTTTAAATTGGGGCCTTTGTGAATATCATCCACTTCTGTTCTCTTGCCGAGTTAATGTTCCTGAGCTTTCCTGAAGATACTGTAAAGAAAAGATGTTTGGAGCTGGACAAAACATTTCAAATTCTTTAATTTTCCTATATTCATAGTTCAGTTTAGGCTGAAGAATAACAGTAAAGTGCTGCAAGAAAAGCTGAAAAAATTGTCCTGGCACTTAGGGTCACATCACACCTCTACGTATCGGTTTCATTCTCCAGGACTGCAATCCCAACACTTTTCCCAGCTACAAACTGAGAAGTAACATGAATAATCCTTTTTTTTTTTTTAATATAACTTTTATAAGGCATTCATTTTTGAAAGTCTGGCTCCCTTGTTGATACATTTAATAGTATAAATACTCAGGCAACCTGGTGGCCCAGGTCCAACAGGATGTCTTTTTCAGCTGGTATGAAAAGACATCCAATGGAAAAAACAAAACCCAAACAAAAGAAATCACAGAAGGTCACTGCTGCTGGTTTTTTGATTGAACACCCCCCAAAAAAAAACCCCTCTGGTCCTGGGTCATGCCCTAACTGTTGCTGTTCCCCACCCTGTTACACCCCTCCTTTTAAAAGAGAAAACCCAGCAGATTTCCAACTCGCACAAACATATTTTCCAATGAAAGTTACTCCCGTCATCAGCTAACATTTCTCTTGCTGCTCTGTCCTTAACCCTGCAGCATTCCATCCTGCCCCTGCTGGTGGAGACTGCCACGACCATCTTTCTGCCACAGAACAACCCCTAGCACCCCTCCACGACCTCAGAGATGTTCCCCTACAGAAGCCAGATATAAGCCTTTTTGTAGATGGGTCCTGCCCTGTCCCCATGGCTCCACAGGGCATCCAGCTACAGGGTGTGCTGCCGGTACTTCCACCAAGGGTCTAGAAGCTTATTCATTGCCAACCATCTCTTTGGCATGAATTACGGAACATGTTGTACTGACTCGCGCCTCTGTACTTGGCACAAGAGCAATCAGCCCCCCTGAGCAATGAGTGTTTCACTGATATGCCTGTAGGGCCGTGCACAACTGTAGTGTTTGGAAACAACTCAGCTTCTTTACATCATCTGGCACTCCTATTTGAAACAGCTGCTACGTTGAAGCTCTTCTGCAAGCATTATTGTTACCCTCTCTTTTAGCAATAGTAAAATGCTAAACTCATGTTTTTCCTTATGAAGATATCACATGAGAATATGCCTTAACTGATCCATCAGCAAGGACAGCAGGCCTTTCTGGCCAGCAGGCTCTTGAACGTGCACTTATCAGCCTTTCCACAGTGCAGTCACTGCCTGCTTCTCTTTCAGAACTCTCTATGTTACAGGATCCAGCCTCGAGAGACAAAAACACTGCCTGGCTGTGCCAGGGCTGCCAGTTACACCTCAGTTCCTTGTGGCGCTCCTCGGATGGCCACCTCATTGCACCTCAGGTTCTTCTCCCTTACCTTGCTGGTGTGACCCACCTGGTGGGGTCACCCCTGGGGCGGTGATTGCAGCAGTACAAGAAGATTGGTTTGCTCCAAATTTCTCTGTAAGAGCACAATAATACTGCAGTACTTGTCCTGTTTATTTGGTCCGTAACATCAGATGAAGGGTCAAAACCAAGTTTACAGAACGCACAAAGCCATGAGGTTCTTTCGTAAGTTTGCAAATGGATTTTACACAGATGCCCAAATGCTGTAACTGCAAATACATTTTTGTAATCATAAACATGTTCTCAGGATGGTTAGAGGTCTCCCCATATAGAAATGCAGATGCTACTACTTTCACCAAGAAACTCTTGAGGGGATGCCTTATTTTGGAATACCCTCGTACTACAGAGTGAATGGGGGACTCACTTCACAGGACAAATTGTCCAGGTGGTCTGTAAAGCCCTAGGAATCCAACAGCATTGTCCTGGTTTGAGGTAAAACAGATCCAATTTTCTGTTCAGTAATTTTACTTTTTGCTTTACCATTGGCCCTCATATACATCAAGAGCACCATGAATAAAAAACACATGCTACCCCCATATGAAGTTGTAATGGATAAACCCATACGGTTATTGCATACCCCACCTAAGTCACCACATTGATCCAAGCTACAGATGACTGATGATGTTATGCTGAATTATTGCAAGGCTCTAATGAAATGTGTGAGGACTATTCATTCACAGGTAAAAGAAGCACTTCCAGAACCTGCCTCTGAACATGCCACTCTTGGGAAAATAGAGACTTGGGTCTACACCAAGGTGACACACAGACTCAAGATCAATCCAATGGAACCTATAAAGATGGCCTGTCTTCCAAGAGTTGAAAGTCTTTATATGATCACATAAACTATTAAAATACCTTTCTTCAGTTGGCCTACCATTATGCTAAAGACTTAGGTGTTTCAAAACGCTGAGTGTGTTTTCATATCCCTCGTCACTAGTGAATGTGTCCCCACCCTTCCTATGGTATGCAATTCATCAGTGAAAAGGCCGGTCTAGAATCCCCAGAGGGCAGAAATTTCTTGTCAAAGATTATCACCGATGACAATACCTGGGAACTGATCTGAGTTGATCCAACATGGACATGCATGAAGCTTCAGCTCCTGCTTGCCACCTGGAATTGGATGCCCCTGGGGAACTTGAAAGCAAATGCAACATGCTACGTGTGACTCAATAATTGTACCAAAACTATTAGTTGTCAGAATGATACTAGATGTTTATTTGATAAGTCACAAAACTGTGAGTTGACATCATCTTCTATACATACTTCCTTGGGACCCTATTTCATTAGTGGTACATTTGCATACCTGTGGCTCCTACAAGACTGGTTTGGATCATGTTATATTGGGTATATAATGCCAGCTGTTCGACATCTGTCATCTCTCCCCTGTGAACATTCTCAGAAAAGGCAAGCTATGTCAGAAAAGGCAACAGCATGAAAAAAATTAGGACCATTATACCTCCCATGTATGAGGTGGCAAGAGCTGTTAAAAAATGGTTTATTAGCTATTATTTAAAGCAAATTAGTAATAACACTGCAGATTCTTACCAAACAATGATTGAAATGACCACTATCTGTACAGTCCCCCTTCAAAACAGGTTAAAACTTGACTTTATGCTGGCTTATAAGGGTGAAATATGCACCTTAACTGGAAAAGAATGTTTTACCTCTATCCCAGCCAATTCTGAAACCATTCATGATTTGAGTGAACACATTAAAAAAGAGGCAGCCAAAGCAAAACAACCTGATAACTGGAACTTGTGGAGCTGGTCTGAAAACATTTAAAAATGTAGGGTTGCTAGGTAAAAAGAAATTGTACAGTGTTTTATTCATACTGTTGCTGTTGGTTGTACTGTATGTGCTTATTCAGATAATTCCCTGCACAGTAAAATTGTGTATTAATGTTATGGTTTGAGAAACTCACAACAATTTATTGTCATTTAGACAATTAGTCTGTCACCTGATGACCCCTCCCCACCCAGGAAGGGGAATCAGGACAAAACAAGGAAACCCAGGGGTTCAACACATTTAATAGAATAAGACTAAATAATTAACATTAATAATACTAAAGAACATTGATCCCGATACCAATACAAAATATATACAAGGATTACACTCAGCCAATTCTATCAGTAGGAAGCTGTGCACTCCCAGCAGTGGATGGTAAATGTTGGACACTGTCTTCAGGAGGAAGGGAAGGGCTCAGGGATCCAGCACCGGGGCAAGGAGTTCTCTGAATCGCCACCATCAAGGGAGAAAGAGCACTTTGCAGCAAACTTTCTAATTTATATTGAATGTGATGTTCATGGTATGAAATAATCCTGTTGGCCAGCTTGGGTCAAGTGCTCATGTCTCGCTCCTCATCCCTGCACCTGGCAAGCTCAAAAACACTGAGACCTTGAAACCCACACACCATAGCTGGCTATAAAGTAAATATTTTCACAAATTCAGACACTAGAGTCTTCTAAAAGTGCGGTTTTCCCAAGCATTAGAAGAGAAATTAGTCCTGTGTCGCTTAAACCAGGACAATTAAGAAGTGTGGGGATACTGTTGTAACCACACTAACCCTGGCCTTGCAGACGGGACTTGTGTACCTTGACATGAAATGCACAGAGGTGGAAAGTGAAGAAGAAATCCAGAAGCAACGCTGCTTGAGACCCAAGCCTAGATGCAAGAGCAGATGACAAGATGTGACAGTCTGAAGAACGATCAGCAGCAGAGTTGTAAGATGGTTGTTATGTGTCTGCTGCACTCTGGGGGTCTCTCAGGACTGCGAGACTGTCAGGTCTCAAAGGGAGGAACGTTGGTCAAGGATACACCAGCATCCCAAGATGGATGAGCTGAACAGCTGTAGGTTGAGGCCACAGGGCTGCAGACTGAGTTACCAGGAACACACTGGTACACGAGTTTCCTCCTGTGCAGATGCTGCTCTGCCATACCAGGCCCCTTCACAAAGCAGCCTGTGTCTGCCGTAAATGTATATAAACCCCAGCACTTTTGTTTTCTGTCAGTTTGTATCGAGCGGGCTGAACCTCTGTCACTTTGTGCTCTCTCCTATAGCTATAGAAACAACCCACTCCTGCCTGACCCGAGTCTGCAAAAGGGGCTGCATGTTTATTCCACAACACCAGTGAAACAGGGGTTTGCTTGAAAAGCATTTTGTCAAAATACACAAGAGTGGGGTAATACATCCTGCAGTATTTGCACGTGAGAAATTACTATTTAAGTAATATGTAGAATTCACATAAAGGGAAATGACAAGTCATTTACTTCCTAGCTAAAAAAAATGCAGTCTCAGACATCCAGAAATACTTACAGTTCTGAAGGATGCGTTAAGATGAAGAATACTTTTTTTCCCAGTCAAAAAGGAGTTGTTACTCTCATCCCCTGTGTCTCCAACAGCTCAAATCTTCACTTGTGACTAATACAAATAAACAAACACCCTCTTGTAATCCTTCACTCCCTCCATCCAAAAAAGATGTTTAATAAAGGTGCCTTTTATTGTTGTAACAACTAACTTCTGAGTTGCGCCCAAGACCAATTTTATTATCCTTTGCTCTGAGTATATCCTGTAGGAAATGCTACTTTAAAAATGTTTATATTGATTTAAGAACTGAGAAAAACTACAGGACATGACAGGGTATTGCTTCTATGTTTCTAAAGTGTTTTTAACAAAAAGAAAGATATCGTACCTTGATATAGGTGAAAATGCTACGGTACAGTTTCACCCGCCTCATCAGAAAAGAAAAAAAGTCTCATGTAAAGTTAATGTGAGGTTTTTTTTTTTCACTCTTTCTCCTTCCAACATTCTGTGTGCAACCCAACCCATGGCAGTATTTACCTGTCAAATAGAAAAGGTGCAATTGCTTATATTATTTTATATCAGGCTAATCTGAGTGCTTAGTTTCATATTTTCTGTTTTCAGGAATATTTGAAATATTTAAAAAGCATTTAGGAAAAGCATGAAAATACCAAAATAATGGAAATTGTTGTACTTAATCATCTGTATATGTATTTGCATACCTATCAAAGTGTGAAAAATGACCACAGACTTTTCATCTGTTAAATAACTCTACAATGAAATTGGCTGTAGCATCCACGTACTATAAATAACAACTGTCTTAATCTTTTATCTGAAGAGGAATTAAACTCCAAGATATTTTTGATTAGTAAAAATACATACATATGGTAGAATGGGAAATGAAAGGAAAGCACTACAAGATCTTTCTAATTCTCTATTTTGATCAACCATGTACACAATTTGAAGAATTAAGGGACAACAATCACCCCATCAAAGGGCAAAAAAAAGCATTACATGCTAACCACAGTCTTCGGGGTTAACCTTGGGCTAGATGTACAAGTACAATACAAGTACAAGCTTCAAGTGCAATACAAACTCAACTGAAAAAGCCAACGGGCTTCTTTGCCTTAAAGAGTGCACAAGTTCTATGGTTCAGTTTCTGACCTTGTTTGCATACTTCTCAACATGTCATGCATTTCTGTGAGTCCTTACAGAGAGACTTGTGTAAAATTAACCCCATGCAGTGCTACAGGCTTGTGGAAGAGTGGCTGGAAAGGCTGCCTGGTGGAGAAGGACCTGGGGGTATTGGTCGACAGCTGGCTAAATATGAGCCAGCAGTGTGCCCAGGTGGCCAAGAAGGCCAATAGCATCCTGGCTTGTATCAGAAATAGTGTGGCCAGCAGGGCTAGAGAAGTGATCGCCTCCCTATACTTGGCACTGGTGAGGCCCCACCTTGAGTCCTGTGTTCAGTTTTGGGCCCTCACTACAAGAAAGACATTGAGGTTCTGGAGCATGTTCAGAGAAGAGCAACAAAGCTGGTGAGGGGTCTAGAGAACAAATCTTTTGAGGAACGGCTGAGGGAACTGGGGTTGTTTAGTCTGGAGAAAAGGAGGCTGAGGGGAGACCTTATCGCTCTCTACAGCTACCTGAGAGGAGGTTGTAGCGAGGTGGGGGTTGGTCTGTTCTCCCAAGTAACAAGTGACAGGACAAGAGGAAATGGCCTTAAGTTGCACCAGGGGACGTTTAGATTGGATATTGGGAGAAATTTCTTCATGGAAGGGGTTGTCAAGCATTGGAACAGGCTGCCCAGGGAAGTGGTGGAGTCACCATCCCTGGAGGTATTTAAAAGACGTGTAGATGTAGTGCTGAGGGACATGGTTTAGTGGTAACTTGGCAGTGTTAGGTTAACAGTTGGACTTGATGATCTTAAAGGTCTCTTCCAACCATAACAATTCTATGATTCTATGAATCTCAAGTACCAACACAGGATCCTCAGCTGTAAACCTCAGGGAATAAAGGAAAGGGCACTGAGGTTCCCTAGAGGAAACTACCGTTCTTTTTAGCAACATCTAACAGGAGGAAGCTAGCTGCTACTTGAGTAAGTGTGTTCCATCTGAAGTTATCTATAGCAATTATTTTATGTTCCTAAAAATAAAGCCTCTTCCAAAAGAAAAAAGCTTCTTGTATGCACTTTGGGAAAGACTGAACTCACAGAACCAGCTCTCCCATGAGACATTATTATTACCTGAGGTGAAAATCTAAAATCACACTTTAACATCTTTCAGATTTTAAAGAAGTCTTCATTAGTAACTGATAAGTATTGAATAAATAAACTATGATAAAAAAAGATTTTTCTCATCACTGAGTGAATGTCTGAGAGCTTGTCAATGTGACTGATTCATATTTTTGCATTAACTCAGTATAAATACCAAAGTAAAGATTACAGACCACTTTTTGATTTGAAAAACTTTCTAAATAGTCTTCTGCAGAATATCTTAATATCTTATCTCATATAATATCTCATATTTTTATCTGGTATTTTTAACTCAACCAAGGGAATATTCCTTAAGGCATTTAATATAATTTGCTCAGATACATCTCTTGGTGAAATATTATTTGATTTTAAGCTTTTGATGAAGCAAGTATTTCGGTCTGTCACTGTGCAGCTCTGTCTTCCATTTGAATGTGATTCTTCATTCTTTTTCTCAATCTTACTGTCTCCTAATTTTTACTTCTTTTTACTTTCCTGTGTCTTTTGAAAGCATTAACTCTGTTCAGTAAGAACTTGTTTACACTTAATGTTTATTTTTAAGTTGGATGTTCGTTCGTCGATATAAACCTCTTTATTAGGAACATTTCACACAGGTTCCTGTTTAAAAAAAAAAAAAAAAAGACAAAAAAGAAAAGGCCAGAAGAAATGAGTTAGGAAACGGCAAAACAAAGTGATGTGAAATTGTGTAACTTGCATAGTGTCAAATTATGGATTAACTGAACATAATTCTCAGAAATTTAAATACAATCTATACAGTGTTTAACTATTTCTGTAGAATGCCTTCATCATAAAATTTGACCCCTCCAAAACCTATGAAGAAGCATTTCAGTCACATACCCAAATTCAGTTTTTAACCTCTTCATGTTTTCTTGAATAAACAAAAATAATAAACATTCTCATTATTTAGAGTCCAATGTATTTAAAATTATAATTGTTTTAATATCAAGAAGAAAACAAACAAACAAACAGACAGCACTGAAGTCTCTTAGTTCCAGAAAGGTTTAATGTAGAATCATAAGTTATTAAAGTTCAACCTGTCAGATGTTTCGGTGGGAAAAACCAGTGAGTATGAATAAGCACTAACTAGTAGCACATGTGTACACTGTCCATGTAGTTGAGGTGTCCAACGGGTTGACCCTTGCCAGCAGCTAAGCACCCACAAAGCTCCTCGCACAGTTCCCCCCACCAGCAGGCTGGGGGGAGTTAATAGGAAGAACAAAAGTGAGGAAACTCATGGACTGAGGTAAAAAACAGGTAAATAGGTGAGGTAAAGAATAAAAATACAAGCATCAGAAAGGGAATCACTTGCCACCTCCCACAAGCAGACTGATGCCCAGCCAGTCTTTGAGCAATGGTCATCTTGGAAGACAACTCCCTCACCATCCTTATTCTTCCTCTACCATCTTTTATTACTGGGCACGAGGTTACGTGGTATGGAACATCCCTTTGGCCGGTTTGAGTCAGCTGTCCTGGCTGCGTCCCCTCATCGTCTCCTGCCGAGCTCCAGCCCACTCCTGGAGGCACGGGCAGAGTGGAAAAAAGAGCAAGCCTTGAGGCTGTGCTGGCAGGATCCAGCAACAGCCAAAACACTAGTGTGTTATCTACACTGTTTTAGCCACAAACCCGAAACACAGCACCATATGGGCTGTAATGAAGAACCCCCATCCCAGCCAGACCAAATACACCAACACAAGTTTCAATTTAATGTAAAGCGAATTAAGCTTAAACTTGCCTAGATTAAGTCTTGCGTTGGTATCAGACAATTGTAGCTGACACGTACAAAGCAGGAATGGAACAAAAATAATCATAATTAGCCTCAGCCAAACATTATAGTACCAAAAGATACAGAACATCTTTTATATTCTGAAATGTGGTCCAGTCCTTAAAGCTCAGATTGTGCTTCTGAAAAACAAGATTCCACTTTGTGTGTAATCATTTAATTTAATTTCTGTGGTAAACATGTTACTAATTTTCTGCCTCAAACTTTGAAAATTTGATTTTTTAAATGTTTTGTGGACCACAAATGAGGTCACGTAAAGCAAAAACATCACTGAGACCGCTAACTCCAGTATCGTTTTTCAGCTCTGGATAAAAAGCTTGGGACACATATCAAGAGAAAATGAGAATATGGTAATTTTTTTATATTAGGGATATTTAAAACTTTAAGAGAAGTGATACTGCTAGGATTAGGATAGCTGCACCAACGGTCGTAGTTCACATTTGTAAAATATGCAGATGTGTCTTAGTTGGATTAAAGCTGTGTAACCATCCTGTGACCTTTACTATTTACCTTTAAATACAGAACTTGTTACCAGCTACATGAGCTGAGTTGCAGGAAGAGATCTTAAAGATATCTTTTAATTCAGTGAGTCTTGGCTGCTTATGTACACAAATTTCAGTAACTCAAGTATATCTTCACAAACCTGCTATTTCTCCAGTGCTTTTTTGCCCATGTCCAGAGGTGCAGATAATATTCAGGGAACACGATAAAGAATAAATCAAATTCTGTATTAAGACATATGCTTTCCTATATTTTAAATTATTCCATTTGTATTTTACTGAACACATATTGAGTACTTAACACAAAAATTTGTGCTCCAGCAGCAGTACCAGATCTCTTTCAAAGAGACATGAAGTCAAAGGCAGCTAAGATAAAATCTCTTTACTTTGGATTTAGTCTTAAAGTTATAAATTGCAATGAAACCTCACAAAAAAATTCTTCATCTATTACCCCTGCCATAAGCAAGGAAGTTTCTTAATCTTTTCTCTTTGAATGGCAGTGCCCTCGCAGTTTTCAAATGTTTATGGCTTCTTGTTCAAATGTGTAGATGCCAAAACCATCGGATCAACGCTTTCTTTTTACACATGCCGTTTTCTTCTCTTTACAGAAGGGAATTTAACACGATCAATTTCCGTGTTTATTAACAGTGATGAATACAGTTGATGAATCCACTTCTTCCTGAAAATTTAGACATAAAATTACTTGCTTGATAACCCTAGACGAGAGAAAAAAGCAGGCAGTATCAGATGACTGAAATAAAAGAAGGGACATATGATACCACAGGATACGCAAAACCACTAGAAGATTCTCAGGATCTTCTTTTTCAGATGGTTAAGTATCTCAGCTAGAAATTTATAATACAGATCATATAACATTGTTGAATAAATTCAGGACGCTTGTTGGATGAACTGTAGGCAAACATACAGTAACAATCAATAAAGTGGCAATACCCACATCAGGTTAATTTCCCATAGAGCTGCTGCTTCTTTGCCAATACCTTACAGTTCTATAAACATTTCCCTTCCCATTCTAAAAGATGCTGATACTAATTGCCTACTGGTGCATGAAAACACTTAGGAAAAAAGGTAATTGTACAAAGGAAACTGGAACCAGATACATGCAAAGCTCTGAGATACCCAAATAAGCAAACATCTGCTGGGAGGGAAATTTCTGCAGCTTAGCTGCAGTGATACTGAAACTTCTTTGTAACAACAGGAGATCAGATTTCAGACAGACATAGGCATCCAGCACTGTTTAAGAAACCTGCCTGACCTCCATCTGCTACTTCAGAAAGTTTTCAGTAGGTCCTGTGTCATATCTGCCAGCCCTTTGCAGATGTTTTTAGCACTTTGGGATATGTAAAATGGTGTAAGTGTGATTTCTAGAGGTTACATCTATTTGAATAGAAGAACTGACACAATACTACTGCAGTATGATAACCTCTAAAAAATAAAAAAGCGCAAACTTAACTTGCTTCATTGTTCCATGTAATTATCTTAATAGAATTGACAGTTTTTAAAAGAAGAAATTAGACAAATTTAGGACATGATATACATGTTCCATTACTCTTGAGTTTTGTATGGTGAAGTCATTGGAACGTTATAGATGCTAAGTCATGTAGTTTGTCCAGTTATATCAAAACGAGAGGATGCAAAGTGTTTTGAACAAAGAAAAGTAAGTTTGTTTGGCACAACATTTTTGACTTTACAAAGCATATGCATTATTTATTCCCCTATTCTTGCTGGATCTAAAGAAAACCTAGAGAGGCAAAGAAGAAAAATAAATAGTAACATGATACTGAATTTTATTTTTGGTACTTGCTCTTTTATAGCACATTATTCACTGAAAACAAACCCCTTCATAATTCACCCTCAGGAAAAGCGCAAAAAGGCAGCAGCCTTTCTCCAAGTATTAGAATCATAGCAAGCCTGCAAAGACATTTAGCATGCATCATGATTGCAAAAAAACTCTGAGGGACCGTGCTACAAGTTTTAAAAGTCAAGTTTTGTGAGTTTTCCAGAAGACACCAAGTTGACTTAGAAAGGCTTTATTTAAAATAAGGTTTCTCCTTCTACCCAAGAAAGCGATCACTGCTCGCCTGACAACACCCTAGTAGGAGGCCGAGTTCCTGAAACAGGCAATGAGGTAGCACCAGAATACTCAAAGAAGTGAAATTAAAACAAATTATTTCAGGAGCTTATGTAATTGCTTTATCCTCCTGATGCTTACTTTTCACTCCTGTCTGAGAAGCCATTGAGGCCAATCTGAATTTCAAAGCTATTACATGTCAGTAGAGCTTTCTGCAAACCTCCCTCTTAAATTTTAACGGCAGTTTAGCTACTGGGAGGGAGCTGGCAGGTTAAGGATGCCTACCAGGGTGCTGGGCGCTGCCAGGACACCCGCTGCTTTTCCTTCTTTAGAAGCCTGTGCACCGTTCTGGGGGCGGCAGGACATGGACTGCACCAACAGAAGAAGGGTCTGCAGCTTGGGGCAACGAGCACCCAGGAGGACCCACGCCCCAGAAGCGCCATGGCTGGCGCTGCCCCAGATGGTGTCAAGGGAAGCTGCCATTGACACTCTTGTGGTAGAGAGCAACACAGCTCGCCGCCATCCTGCCGCCCAGCATCGCTTCACTAGCCTCCCTCTCCGGCCAGCTCGCTTCCCTTCAACAAGATGGCTGCCTTTCCACTCGCCTCTTTTACCAACATGGCGGGTCGAACCTCTATTGGCGCCCGCCTCCCGCCCCCGCCCCGCTATAGGCTGAGCCACAGGCTTTCCCCGCCCCCCGCCTTCCACGGCCTCACCCCCAGCTGCGGACTACATTACCCAGGATACCTCGCGCACTCCCACCGGCAAGGCACCGCCTTTCCCTCCGGGGCAGCGAGGACGGGGTGAGGTCTCGCGAGAGTCCGCGCAGGGCGGGGCGGGCGGCGGGGAGGGGGCGGGGTACGGGGCCGCCCTACGCAGGAAACGAAACCGCCCGAGCGGCGCTGCGTTGCCGAGACCGTTGGCCTGGGCCCCATGGCGGCCGCGGAGGCGGCGGCCGCGCCCGCGGAGGCGGCGTTGGATCCTAGCGGGCTCTCCCCGAAGGAAGAAGGGGAGCTGGAGGACGGCGAAATCAGCGACGATGACAACAACGGCTTCGGGCCTTATGGCGGCGGCGGTGGTGGCGGCTCCGAGTCCGGCGGCGGCCTCGTCAGCAGCAGGCCCTACTCGAGGCGCAGGCCGCCTCCTGGCCTTCGCGGGGACATCTCCCTCTCCTCCTCCGGTCGGCGCTTCCCCCGCTCGCGGCATCAGCCTCCGCCGGAGATGGGGCACCTACACGGCCACGGCGGGTATCGGCCCAAGGACTCGTTCCGTTCCCATCCGCCGCCCATGCCGGCGCCGCGGATGCCGTCGGGCTCGCACTCCGAGACGGGCCCCCGGCTCTCTTTCTGGGAGCGCAGCCACAATGCGCTGGACCGATTCCGCTTCCGAGGCCGGCCCTACAGGGGCGGAGGGCGCTGGGGTAGGAGCCGAGGCGGCGGCGATCGGGGAGGCAACCCTCCGGGAAGGCCGCCCGGAGGGGGAGGCGGTGCCGGATTCAGTAGCAGCCAGGGCTGGAGGGAGTCCTCGCCTCGAAAATGTATCCTTGAGATGTGAGAGGGAGCGGAGGCGGGGAGGCCGTGCCGCTGGGGCGGGCCTGGGTGTGTCAGTGCCGCGTTACGTGGCCGAAAGCCCTGGGAAGGGGCGCTTTTTCCTCCCGCTCTGCCACTAGGACTCCCGTAGGAGTAACGGAGAAGGAGGCTCCCCTTCCAGTCCCAGAGGTTGGCCGGGACAGCGGGACCTGCCTCTCAAGGAGAGGCTGCTGGGAAGCCGGATTACTGCTGTGACCTGGCTTGCAACCCGGCCCATCAGTCCCGTCTAGGGAAAAAGTATAGCCTGAAACAAAGCCTTAGTCGATTGGATCCCCGGTGGCTGCTTTTCTAGCCTGAAGTGCAAGTATTGTGAAGCGGGGTCAGTCTTTGGTGAGGCAGTTCTAATGTATATAATTAAAGTGTCACGGTCGTAAAGCTAAAACCCTAAGCTTGTTAATTTCCCTTATTGGGTAATGAAGGATACACTGTTTTTTCATTTTTGCTTCCGGCCTTTCAGAAGCTGTTACACATAGTTAAAGCTAACTTTAAAGCTAAACCTAAGGTGAACTGGGACTATATGCACAGAATGTGGTTTTTATGGGAGTTTGGGTAACATAAGAAAGCTATGTTTCTCTAAAGCCGTACCCAGCATTCCTTGTAGGATGTTCTCCACTGATTGATCTTAGAGTTGGTTAGGCGACCTTTTAATAGAGTTCTGATATTTCCTCCTTTTAGGAGTAGAAAGTGCAAAAGTGATGGAAAAAGCTCTTCTCATTTTCCAGGTTTGCTGTAGAAAAAAAACCACGAAGAGCTGACGCCCAGTGTAACTTAGGTGCAGCCTGGTACTGAAACTTGATGTAACTGCATTGTTGCCTAACTGAAAATGTAGACAAGTGTAAAAAAACCCACTGAGTGAGAAAACTAGTGGTTAAAACCTATTCTCCAGGATCTTAGAGTGTTTTATTGTCCTCTGTACCAATAGTCAAAGGATGTGTGCTGTTTGCATGACTGCTGGTTGATCCCAGGAACAGGAATTTTCCTACTTGTGTGAGGACTTAAGGCTTTGAAAGCTACTCATTGGATCCTTGTGTTCTTTTAGATACAAGATTATTTATCCATGTCATTAATTATCTTATTTTTTTAAAAAGTGTGGGTGGAATATGTAAACTGGTGATAAAGAGATGCTTTTATTTAATCTCATCTGGTAAAGGTACAGCATTACTGAAGTCTTCATAAGAACTCTTCTTTCAAGGAGCTTATATTGAGATGCAGTGAGTGAAGATGTGATTTGCCCAGGGTCCCACAGTAAGATGGTTCTAGTGCTGAAAACAGATTTAAGTCTTTTAGTTTGCAGTGTTGCTCTGAATACCAGAAAATGGTTACTTTCTGTGTAATGAGTAGTTTGCAGGGCAAACGTGTTGATCATCCTAAACAGCCCTTGCAGTGCTTGTTATTACTGATACAGAGTCTCTTTCTCACTTTTAATTAAAAGAGTGTTCAGGAAACGATAATTCTATTTTCAGACTGTGTGAGCTGACACAGGCAGGATGCAGGAACAGGCCACAAAACTACGGATGAAGTGCAAAGAGTAAATTTATTTTCGTTAACCTCGCAAACCGGTGGATCTCCGAAGCAGCACCTGGGCAGAGGCACACAGGCAGGAACGCAGGCACCGCGAAGCTTGATGCTTGCTAGTGAATTTTTGAATGCGCTGCTTTTGCCTATATACTGGGGATTCACGCAAGTGTAGTTTAGCACTGTGCTTTGATCTTTCCCACAGCAGGGCAGGAATCCCAAGCACATCTGATAGGGTGCCTCTGAGTCTATCACAGGCATATGTTTTCTAAACACAGATGTTCTACTTGTCAAGCATACAAGGCTAAAGAAGGATTAGTATGATATATGTGTTTTTCTACACTTCAGCTGCAGGTCACTTAAGTGTGTTTATAATGCTCCTCGCCAGCCTTCCCTTATTTTCCCACAAAATCAAAAGCAGAAAATGAGGAAGTCAGCTTCACCCACCCCAATACTTCAGATGCACTCTTCTGTTTAAACATGATAGGGAAGGTTCTAATACTATGGCTTTTTAATAAGTGACATTCAGTTGTTTGTGAATCATATAGTTAAGGAAGGACCATGATTTTCTGTCAGTGTAAGTTCTTTTCTGTATTTTTCATATCCTTGCCACTCAAAGGAGTCTATATGACAGTATTCCTCAATATTAAGATACCTCCACGTTGCTAATATTAATGCCGTAGGGACGTAGTTCATGGGCATGTGACTTCAGAAGAGACCTTCGGATCAACTGGGACAAGGAGGCTTGTGGCCTGGAGTGGTATTTGGAATTCCCCCAGGAAAGTGAAATGTTTTAAGTGTTTGCTAAGAGAAATAGATTTTTTTTTTTTTTTTTCCTTGGAACTAGTACTTTCCGCAGTGCTCTGTAGAAGTGTATGTGTAAATGGAGTAAATGCTACGGTGGAGCACTTCAAGAATTCTTGTTACTTTTCTTTGGGTATTAGCCTTTAATAGGCTTTTCACTTTTAATTCCTAGAAACTTTTACATGAAACTGTTGCATAGTCATTCTGAAGAAATGCTTGCATAGAGAATTGTGGAATTTTGAGTCTGAAATACGGGACCGAGATGTGACTTTCTGTTCCCATTGAATTCTGAACTCTTCACAGCATACTTTTTTTTTTTCACTTCTAACCCCCCAGTTTCTTTAATTGGTCTCTTTTTTTTTTGGTTGTAGGGTGAAGTTTCTTTTGCATTGATTGAAGAATAACTGTTGTTCTAATGTATGTGTACCTGTGTGCCTTTCATAGCACGCCTTCTAGTCTTGTATTCTGTGTGTAGAACCACATATAAAAACACGTTCTACATATGTGAAACACAGAATTTCTGATTAATACCGTTGTGGGAGCTCTAGCAATTGCATTATCCTGAGCACAAAAAACATCTCGAAGCTTTGTCTTGTTACACAACTCAAGATGACTCCAGAAGCTATTGAAGTATTTCAATATCAAATAATAGTTAGACTTATTTTTATAAATGATGTTAAATCACTTAATTAGCTTCAGATGTTCTTGTGACTCACAAAATCACTAATGTAGTTGTCTTTTTAAAAGTAGAAATATGTTGGAAGTGAATTTGGCAAATATGCTTACTACATAATTTGGTGTTATACTGCACACAGCTCTTAATATTTTCAGCATATTTATAGATCGTTTATTGCCTTCTGGATGTTATGCAGTTTATCTTTACTAGTTTCTGCTTTTTGTGTTGAAGCTTAAGAAAGCATTGTATAATTTCCTGGTATTACAGAAGCTGTCTTTGTAGGGTACAAACCAAGATTCTTCATACTTATGTTAGAATTTAACATAGTGAAACATCCAGGTTGTTGATGCATGATATGAGCAGAAGATAAATGCAAAGTTATCTTCCTCTGGATTCAGTATGTCTGCATTCAGAAGACACCTATTTTAGCTTTTAGTTTTACTCCGTTTATTGTTTTAAGAGATGACGTTGATGAAAAAGCATTTCACATAACTGGGTGTGAGTCAGCTGTTATCACAGCGGATACTGAAAGTCGAATGAGTCAAACCTGACGCAGTATCCTAAAAGATTTACCCCCGAGCATGATTATTTTATAGGATAGTTTAGCTTTTCAAATGACAGGTTAAAGTAAGAGAAAGTGAACCTCTAATAGTGAGAACTTTTATTCTGGGTACAGTTGCCTAATAATATTTCCATTGCCTGCCTTGGACAACATGTTGTCAAGAAAATGTATCCCTTGAGCATGCATAGACAACTTTTTCTGAGTAATTAGTAATTCCCGATCCTCTTTTAGCATTTTTTTTCTTTGAATGTTTTGATTCTAAGTCTTTAGCCATATATTTTTTTATTCCCTTCAGTTGTTGGTTTTTCAGTGCCTTTCCTCATTTGTTGAGCTACGGTTACTGCAATGTGTAATTGTGTTGTGGCTAGACTTAGCATTGTATGAAAGGGTAAAATGAGTGAGAATGAATTTAACTTGTCTTTTTCAGAATGTCAGATGGGGAGTCAATATTTGAGTTACGAACTCTGGAAGTCTGACTTTGTGATAGGGAACCTTCTCAGCATTACAGCTGTTATTTCTGGGAGGATAGTGTGAGCAAGAGACAAGACTGCTTGGCAATTAATGAGATTCCTGTCATAAGTAGGATATTTTAAATTGTTGGTTTGAGAAAATGTTTATTTAAGCTGTCAATATATAATAATGGCTACATCTTTTGCATGCTGCTCATATTTAAAAGGGGATATTTTTCAAGCTAGCCTTAAGGTAAAATTAAAATAAGATATGAGAAAGATCTTAAGTTTTGTTTGCCATAATTTAGTTTTCAGTGGTAATATCACCACTGTTTTAAAGCTATACATGTTCTTCTCTTAGTTTTCTTGACCAGTAATTCAGCCAAAACTTTTGGAAGGTCCCCATCTAGAAAGCAGAACTACTCTTCTAAAAATGAAAACTCTGTGGAAGAAAGTTTTGAGGATCTGCTGTTGAAGTATAAGCAGATACAATTAGAGCTTGAATGCATTAACAAAGATGAAAGACTGGCTTTGAGCAACAGGGAAGAAAGTGAACAACAAGGTGATGATAAAACAGTGGACACTGAGGACCAAATAACTGTAGAAAATGACAGTATTACAACGGATGCTATAAAAGAAGTACCTCCTGAGGAGAAAACTCCGGTTATAGCCTTTCAGGCATTTGAACTGAAACCTCTCAGGCAAAAACTGCCTACTCCAGCTGAGAGGAGCAGATTAAAAAAAGGCAAAGAAGGAACGAAACAGTCATCACAAAAATCTGAAGTCACAGAATCTGGCCAAGGTAAATACTTGTGAAGTTGTTTTAGCTTGTAAAGGTCTTTTTGCTTGCCATTATCTATCATATTTATTAGATGTTGGGGAAACTTTTACTTAAAAATACTAATTTTAATTAACATGTTAAACATTAAGTTATAGATTTAATGTACTTAATTCCTGTTTTATGTAATTCCTTGAAATACATAAACATGCATAGAAGCATGTTTTTTGATTTGTTTTTGTTTAACTAATGTGTTTGCTTAGACTAACTGGTGGTTTGGCAAAAACCATGAGGACAAGACTTGAAGGTTTTAATTGTTGTTCATAGCAGAAATCATTTGCTTTCACTTAAAGTTTTCCTTCTGGTTTTCCCATGTTCTTCTTTTGCAGAAGCAAAATGTGGGGTTTTCTTAGCTGAAAAGATAACATTTAAAGACATCTTTTTCTGCATTTCAGCTTTCTTGTGTGTTTTCTTCAGTGTAACAAGCCTGTATGAGATATTTTCACAAGAATTATTTTGCTTATAATTGGTATTCGCAAATAGTGAAGAAATCATGGGGCAGAAATAGAAAGGATTTGTAGAAGAAATGTAACCGAAGGATGGAGTAAACATCTTGCCCACGTAGTTCTACACTGCAGGCCAAAGAGGATAGTTGCTCAGATGCATGAAACAGTGAGAAAAAGTTATCAAGTCCTTGAGCTTACTTTTAAGTCTGCAGCAAAGTAAGGCAGCTGTCTTAAACTTCCTATTCTGAGGCTTCACCTAGTTTTATTAAGTGTTTGCGGTGATTGAGGGTGTGCCTGGAGATATCACTTGTCATCTTATGTTAGCTAACTTGTCAATGTGTGTAAGCTATCAATTTGAGTGGGAAGAGACAAAGTAGTAAATGGATGGATGAAGAATACAGGTGGGTAATTAGTAGGAATATGAAGAAAGGTAGACTAGAACACTGAAAGTCACAACGATTTATACGTAACTTGAGAATGAGAATTTAGAAGACAAAGCCTGTAAAGAAACCGAAAGAGAAAACTGGTAATTAATAGCCAAACCACCTAATTCTAGGTATTTTTTTCCCCCTTGTGTCTTCCCCATTAATTAAAAAAAAAAAAAAAA
>VFFE01007795.1:2310513-2469643 GCA_008921705.1 Burhinus oedicnemus | reverse complement strand
TTTTTTTTTTTTTTTTATTTCAAGCCAAGCAAGCTTTGAGGAAACAACAGACAAAGACATCAAAGAAGATGCAGCAGCAAAAGGAGCAAGACAGGCGTCAGAAAGAGGAAGACCAGAGGAAACAAGAAGAGGAGGAGGAAAGAAGAAAGAGAGAAGAAGAAATCAGGAAAATTAGGGACCTCTCAAATCAAGAAGAGCAGTACAATCGATTTATGAAGTTAATTGGAGGAAAGAGGAGATCAAGAAGCAGGGTAACAAATTTTTTGTGTGTTGTTCAGGTGTTATATTTGTGATTCATGAGTGATTTCTATCTTTATGCCCCTCCTGGTTCTATGTCCCTCCTACCCTGCCCCCCTTAAACAAACAAAAAAACCAAAACAAAAAAAACCCACCAAAAACAACACAAAAAAACCCAAAACACCAAAAAAAGCCCCTCAAAAGTGTTTCAGTGTTTACAGTGTTTTAATCCCATGCTAGACAGGGATTTGGGTTTGGTAATATCAGTTTGGTAATATCAGTTTTTGGTAATATCAGTTTTGTATCAATTGTACATTTGTAAGTCAGTGGTAAAGCATTTTTCTCCTGAAGATTTTTGAACATTGTGATCAAAAAGCAGCCTAATTGAACACGAACTAGTGAACTAAACTTCCTTGGCTTTCTTCTCTTAGATTGCAGTTTTGTCTCCACATTTTCAAAGTTTTTGTGTTTATACAACTTTAGTGGCCTGCTCCTTTCAAAATGTTATCTGAGGTTTGGATTCTTTGTAGTATTTTTTTAATTTGTCAAGGTGCAAAATATGCCCAGACACAAAGGATAATTACTTCAGCCTCATTACAGGATGCCAGAATTGTGTCAAATTTATGAAGGAACAGAGTTACTGCAGTGGTCATCATGCTGCACTTCTAGGCTGTCTTCATTCTCTCATCTTGAGGTTAGCAAAAGGCACTTACATCACTAATGTTCTGTCTCTAAAACATTGGTACCTTACAGAAAAAAAGACAGTGTTTCTTCGGCATTAGTTCTTTCATCATGGAAGCAGTTCAGCTGCTGCAGCTAGATGCTTCAAGTTCTTGGAGCTACTAATGCTGTAATAAGAAATGAAATTGCAACTAAGGGAATTGGGACTCCCTATTTGAGGTCATGTTATAGAAGAGTCCCATTTATAATAATGAGTGGAAAATTGAGGCTAAAAGTGTTTAACTGTGAACAACAAATTCTAAAAGCTGCTAAAATGTCTACTGTATGCCTCTGAGAGATACAAATTGAGGAGTCTAAGAAGTCATACTTACTGTTCTACATATTTTCAGTGTTCGCTGAACATTGATTGGCATCCATACAGTTTTAGACATTCTTTGAACAATCTGATTTATTAGTTGACAGTCTCTGGGCATGTTTCAGTGTGTTATGTGGCTCCTTCTGGGACAATGAAAGGATTCTTCGCTTGAGACATCAGTCTTGGAACAGTCAGAACATGTTTCACCTAAACAGATGAACTTTGTCATAGTGAAGATAATCCTTGTGCAATTTTGTGTTGTTTCTAACAAGGATAATTCAAATGCTTTTGGTAACCGCCATGACAGAGTGACAGAAATAATAAAGCATTTAATTATCTTTCAATGTTTCAGAAATATAACTGTGGCAATTTACCAAATACGTAATGACGTAATATGTTTTTAAAAATTGCTTCTGTGTTATCATGACACCACCCCACCCCCCACTCCCCGAAGAGATGCAATTTTAAAACTGTTAATTTGTCAAGTCACTGCCTGCAGTAGATTTGAATAAAACATGATCTTCAGTTTGCTCTCTTTGTACAAGCTAAGTAAATTCTATTTATAAAGCAACTAGAAGACAAAATTATAAGGGATGGTTTCTAAAATTTAATTGGTTTGCTCTAAAAGAATAACATAAGACCAGCTAAATAAAATACACTTCTTTGTGGCTTTAGTCTTCAGATACAGACTTGAGATGGTCTTTGGATAAGCCGTCTACAGATAGCGCAGGAGGCATATATCAGTATGATAATTATGATGAAGTTGCTATGGATACAGATAGTGAAACTAACTCTCCAGGTAAGACTTACAGTTTTCTTGTATGGTGATTGGTAAAAATAGTTAAAAAGTAGGAAATGAGCTTCCTTCTAAAAGGAAAGTTTTTCTTTTAAGATGTGGCAGTTACAGAACGAATGTTTTAAGGTGAGCCAATTCTGTCTTGTTTTAATGCTGACTCTTTGCTCTCAATCTCTGGTGTAATGGTATTTTGAAGGCCTTCAAGGAAGGACAAGGGGCAACACTTAAATTGTAGCAAAATAAATTCTGGTTAGATATAAAGGAAAACTATCACAGAGGATGGTCAAACACTAGAACAGGTTAACTGGAAATATTGTGAAATCTCCATCCTCAAATATACTTGGAACTTGACTGGACCCTTAACAACCTGACTTTGGGGGCAGCCCTGCTTTGAGCACTTGTCCTGGGGCATATGCCTTCCAGAGGTCTCTTCCAGCCTAACTCATTTAATGACTCTTGAGTTTGAGGTGCATTTTAAGGTGTGCAGGTGTCCTTGTTCCATCTCAACATGTGGAGTGTTGAGGAAGCTTCATTAAGCATACTACTTTATTGGCCATCTTTATCTTGATTTTCATCATCCTTTTTTTTGGGGGTTTTTTTTTTCCTTTTTTCCTCCTTTCCTGTCAGGCTTCCTTATATGTTAATTTGCTAAAATACTGCTCCTGCTGTTTTGGACGTGTAAGCTACATGAATCTTCTCTCGATGAAGCATCTCAAACTCAAGTTTTATGTTTCAGAATTCAGTATCAGCTGTACGTTTGGTCTGCTTCTGTCCTAATTTGTATTGCATTTTTGGTAGCTAGTAATCAGGAGACTCTCTGTTGAGATACCTAGTTTAAGAAGATAGATTCTTGCAAATTAAATCAAAGATGAGGTCTGAATCATTACCTTAGTAGTAAGGTCTGAATCATTACCTTAGTAGTACTGTTTGGCTGTACTTGCATTTTTGTATGTAAAATAGAAAAAGGACAGGTAACTACTTATATACATATATGTAAGAAATAAATGCACTGTGCTGTGTCTGGTGTTACCTTTCAAATTGGCACATAGTAAAAACATTTGTCTCCTACTGCGTTAAATTAGTTGAAGTATAAGGACAAGTTGGTGTTTAGTAATTACCTGCCATATTTCTTACACTTTATACTTTTTTTAATTACAGCTTCTTCTCCAGTGCAGCCTCCTTTCTTTGAGTGTCCAATAGGATATTATCCACCTCCAGTACCACCAATTTCCTTGCCACTGCCACCTCCAATTCCAGTAAGTAACCTTGAAAGGAGTGTATTTTTGAAAATGTTTAGAATTCTTATTTTGTTTCTTATTTCTAATGCTAAAGTTAGGATTAAATTTAGATTCTGTTTTTGATACAATTCTCTAGTGATTCCCTTGAACTATCTGGTAGACTTGTGGTTGCTTTTTAAAAACTCTTTATTTCAGCTATTTTTTGACTGATCCAATTCCTGTTTAATGGAAGCTCTCCCTACGGAACTAAAATTTTCTCTTCATTGTTAGAGCTATGCTGTTTCATAACAAAGCAAAAATTGCCTGAAGCACATAAGGAAAAATAATGCATTGGAATTGTTAGTGCAAGGCAACTTTGCCTCGTATCTCTAGGCCATGTATGTGTAGCTGTGCTTATTCTCTGACTTGTTACCTATGGGGCGGAAAAACCCAGACAAAATTGCAGCTCATCAGTCCTTCTTTCAAACTTTGTACATGTTGACTATATGCTGGCTATCTGCTCACGTAAGAGTCCGTATGGAAATTGAATTAGTGCAGTTTTTTCCCCCCCACTTTTCTTCACTGAATGATTCTTACCCTTCTTCGTAAAGCAGTAGGAAGTTACCATTCCTTGTCATGGCAGCTTCTGAATTTTTGACTAAGGGAAATTGTAATTTTATTAGTTAAGACAAATTCATAAAACTGTTTAAGAACTTTTTCAAGCAGTGTGAATGTGTCTGGGCAGCCATATTTCTGTGGCTCTGGTTCTGAATTCTCGTTTGTTTAGTGTGTAAGTCTGCACTACTTTACTATCCAAATGTAACCTTGTTGTTTCCATTATCTTCTTTGAGTAATTGCTCACTGTTCAGCAGCAGCCTTTGACAGTGGTCTCAGTCCACTGCAGTTTGAATTAATTTTAAACCATGAATTAATTTAGGACTCAACCTCTGCTAATCATGAAGTAGTAGTAATTTTCAAGTTTCAAACTCTTGTTTTCCTTTTTATCTCAGCCTGTACCATCTTTGAGCCAACTTTACGTGGAGGGTATTTCTTGTGTTTCTCTTGAGCCGCCTCCACCTCTTCCCCCTCTTCCCCCTGAAGAGCCTGAACAGCCACCAAAACCTCCATTTGCAGATGAGGAAGAGGAAGAGGAGATGCTCTTAAGAGAAGAATTACTCAAGTCTCTAGCCAACAAACGAGCTTTCAGATCTGAGGTACTCTCTTGGGTTTTGAATGTAAACCTCTAGATGGCAATCTTGACCAAAGCTAAAATGTAAACTGCTAAGTGAGAATTACAGGCTTTTTTATGCTGCCTTTCTGATGACTTAGGGGAAACCGCCCCCCCAGCCCCACTTCCATCACCCTCTGACCCCCAAAAGAAACCAAAACAAAAACCACTTTTTGAATTGTAAATTGCAGCTTGTCTTTTATTTCTGAAGGAATTATGAAACCTTAAGGTACTGAAAATTGAGCATGTTCAGGGAAATGGGGATTTTTTTTTTTCTGGGGAAAAAAAAAGTTATTTGTCAGTTGGAAAACAAGACACTTTGTTTCAACTTTCTAGCAAAAGGAGTTAGGAGAGGTTAACTGTTCTGTGTTTTGTTTTGGTTTTTTTGTAGTGAAAAGCAAAGTTTGTGGGTTTTGAAAATTTTGATTGTTTTTGACCTCATTAAAAGGTCACAGATCTGGTGACCTGGTGAATAACTGGCATATTCTTGTGTGCTTTTTTGATATTATTGCAGAATTGCAAATCTGTCTAATATGTTTGGCTTGTCTGCCTAAATCACAGTTCCGAGTTCCAAGACACGTATGCATCTATGCTTATGTCTTTTAAAATAACTGTGTATAGTGTGTATTTTTGACTGTATTTTTGTTTTATTTTGTTAGGAAACCTCAAGTAACAGTGGTCCACCTTCCCCTCCTGTTCCAGATAATTTGCAGTCTGTGCCAAGAAGCAATCTGTCCGCTGTCAGTATTAATACTGTGTCACAGCCACGGGTGCAAAATACAAAGTTTGTCAGAGTACCGAGGGCCCCACGAGCAGTGATCACAGTAAGGAAATATTGGTGCTTTCTATTAACAAGACCGTGAGTTGAAGTTGTCCTCAGTTCAAGTGAACAGCAAATAGATTTAAGATTTTCTAGTGGTACAACACAGAATGGTGGAGTTTCAATTAAACATTTGAATTATTAGTAACTTGAAAAATCCATATGCTCTTCCAGAAGGAATTTGACACTGAAGTAAGAATGCTTAAGAGAGCATCAAAACATGTCAGCACTCATCTGAACTAAAAGAGGCTGTAAATATAGTTCAGTTAATTTCTTTTCCAGATTAGCACAGACTAAAGGGTGCTCTTCAGCAGTAGCTGAGCCGGTCTAATTGCTGTTGCCAAAAAAGAGCTGGTCTTGCTCTTTCTCCTGCTCCTGGCCAAATGATGTCTTCCTTCTTTTTAAACTGGGGTCTGGAGCATCAGTACTGTTGCTTAACTTCAGTTTAACATGTTAAATTTGTTAGAAAATTAACCTTGGAGCGGAGGGAAGTACTTTTACTTCTAGGGGGAGTTGAATTTTTTTTCAGTGAACGGTGTGTGAGGATCAGAGCTAGCACAAAAGTGGTGGCAGATGGCATGTCTGTGAGGGGAGGGGGTGCAAGACAGGAGAGAGTGTTCTCTTCAGGCAGCAGCAGACTTCATTACATCAGCTCAAGCCATATTCTGCAGCTTGACCTTCATTTGAATGGTCATGGGAGGTATGTGCAGCTAGTATTTGGTTTGTGATGGCTGCAGTCTTCTTGGATTGTTGGAAATGTGTTATAAAAACATATTTGCCTGTGTTATGTGAAACTGGAAGTCCATGTAGTGTACTGTTATGTTTATGGCAGTGAACATAGTGGTAGTGTACTGTTATGTTTATGGCAGTGAACATAGTGGAAGTGTACTGTTATGTTTATGGCAGTGAACATAGTGGAAGTGTACTGTTATGTTTATGGCAGTGAACATAGTGGAAGTGTACTGTTATGTTTATGGCAGTGAACATAGTGGATAGTTTGCGATTATTTTAACAACACATCTTACAAAGCTTGGTTGTTTGTAGCTCTTTCACGTGCAGATTTTCTAATGAATAGTATGATTGAGTCCATACCTTTGCCTTTCTGCCAGTGGATGTTATCTCTAAAATTTTTTTTTAACTAAACTTGGAGGAATATATAGTAACCTGGAGACTATTGTGTCACTATCAAATCTAGCTGTAGCTAGCCAACAGCTTGCTTACCCATAAATACAGACTGTATGATCGCTTGGTCACCTGCTTCCATAATGGGAAGAAAAAAGCTCAGGATGGTAGAGACCTGTATATTCCTTTTTTGGTCATGCTAAGGCCTACTTTCCTTTCTGTAGGAAAATTGTGCTCTTAAGCTTAAAGTGGATGTATTTTTTCTATGCCCATCTTCATAATCTACTTTAATTCCAGATATAACTAGAGTAATTGTTCAATTTGGGCATGCTTATATCCTTTCTATAAATGTTTCACGTTTACTTATATTTTTAAGTGTTCTTATGTTTAAATACTAAACCTATTCTGAAAAAAACCTTAAATTACCACATATTCTGTTGTCCTGAGACTTCATTAACTGCTGCTGCATAAATGAGGGAGAACACATTACTGAGGAGCTGTTGGTTTGTTTTAGTAACATGATAAATGTTTCTTGTCAGCTGTACTGTTGAAGGGCATTATGTAAATGTTAAAAAAGCTGAAACCGAAATTTAGTGCCTGTTGGTAATGATGGTTAGCTTAGTTAAAGGTGACAGATTAATACCTTGTATTTGAATCAGCTAGCTTGGCTAGTGTCTTTTTCACAAAAATGACTATAGAAACAAAGCATTGTGCATTTGTTAATAAATTTTTTAATAGCTTGGGATATAGAATATTTATATATAAAATAAGTGTGTGTTTTAAAGAACTTATGGCCAAATAGTGTTCACAGGAGACTAGTCACAAGGTTTATTTCTGTTCTCTGTGAAACCAATTTTATGTGAAAACATTATCAATTACTCCTGTTAGTTGAAGCTTTTAGAAAAAACTTGTATTGAATGCTTATTACTTTTTTAAACTCTTGTAGTATTTGGTATTTCTTACTAGAGCATAAAAAAGTGAACTTATGAGAATCTAATTTTGAACTTAAAAACTGATAGTTTTTCTGTGAGCATTTTTGGATATATCCAGAAATTAAAAAAATCACAAAGGCATAGAAAATTGAAATTTTTCAGATTTATGAAACCTAATTTCGTAGTTTTGGGGGCTTGGTAGATTTTGAATGTTTGAGTATGGTGTACCATATTTCAGAAGAGGTTTTCTATTTACAAACCTTGGGATTTCTTCTGTGGAGCTGAGGACCTCTGCATAGTGAAATAGCCTACAGATACTGGTTTGCTTTTTTCAGTGACATCTTGTAACCCTTTTTCAAAGTAGTCACGGACACTCAGGGATCTATTCACCACAAATTGAAAAGAGTGTCTTAGAACACCATGGAGAGAGGTCCGCTGCTACAGCTGAGGCTGTGGTTCCCCTGTAGTAGAAGCTAATCTTACTGAAGGCAGTGTGATGATAGTTGCCTGGTGCTACTTTACTGATTGTTAAACATTTTGCTGAACCGCATTAAAAAAAAAAACAAAACCTGGGGAAAAAACACTTGGAGAAAAGCTGACTTTGACCCTCCCCACTATCAGCTTTTCCCCTAGAAGGAAAATGAGGATGGCAGGTAGAGACAGTTTACCCTACACAACTGTGCCAAATGGAGCTTGGCAGCTTTAGTCTTGTAATACCAAGAGCCAGTGACAGGGGAGGGGTGTATCTGGCATCTGAAAATGAGGAAAAGGGTGGGGTGCCATGCCTGATTAATTTAGGTTTCCATGGAGTTACAAACAGAGAATATTTGTGAGGAGAGGACCAGTGCCTTGTTCTGTTTTCTTACACCAATATAAACTGGAATTTCACCTACCTGTGCTATGGTGGTGCCAAAATGATGCAGCTGTAGTACATGCAGGAGTAGCAGATGTGATCCTTATTCTAAGAACTGTCCAGAAAGAGAATGTAAAAAAGAAACATCTGGGGAAATTGGGTATTTTTCACTTTTAGAAGTAGGGGTTTTTGTGGAGCGTGTGCTTTAAAAAACACTTAGGGCTTTGAAGAAGTTAAAGGTTGTGTAACTGTAATTGTCCAGACCTACACTGGGAGACGGGAAGAGCAGTCCTGGAAATGTGAACTAAGTTGCTTCTTTTCAAGCTGTAACTCCAGAGCATTTGAGGTTAATCTAAATTGTCTGCTTGTTTCTGCATCTTTCTTTGTGCTGGAACTGGCAGTAATTTGATCTTCAGTGAGCTGTGTCAGTTAGTGATGTTGGCAAAAAAAATGATTCATCTTTTTTCATATGTTCTTTATGTACTGTTGGTGTTCTGCCAGTTTAAGTGCCTGAGCAGCTCACTGTAGGGTCAGCTAAGTATAACTGTGGGACAAGAGGCATCGCAACTGTGTGGCTGAAAGATGAGGGAGTTCTGGTATGTCTGCCACAGCATTTCTAGTGCAGACTTGATTGATTGTTACCTCTTAGTTATTTAAAAAAATTGCTTGCAAATGGCAGATCGTAATTTTCATTACCATTGAAATAATTCATGAAGTATAGGAGTCAGAGGTTTGAGACTTGTATATTATGACTATGGAGACATAAATATGCTGCAGATACTTGGGAATATGTTGAAAATATTGGGAGTACCTTTCATGTTACAGTATTAAGAATCAGCCTTTTAGTGGAGATGCACAAATGCTTACTTTTTTTTTCTTATAATGTGGAATTGGTGTGCCATGCTAACAAAAGGAGTTAACCTCCTCTTTCTCTTCTAGTAAATATGTACTTAGTTGTATCTGTCTCTAACTTTTTCTTCTTGCTATAACACTTTTTTTTAATTCTTCCCACAGCTTCCAAAGCACAAGTCTGTTGTGGTTACATTAAATGATTCAGATGATAGCGAGTCTGATGGAGAGCCATCTAACTCAACTAACAGTGTATTTGGAGGACTAGAATCTATGATAAAAGAAGCAAGGAGAAATGTTGAGGTAAACATTATCAGCATTTAATAGGTTTATTTTTGTATTGATTTTGCTTTCTATATGGAATTTAAACTTTAGAATTTGGTCAAGAAATAGTGGTTTACATCAGAAATGGGCAAGAGTGAGTACATTACTCCTCTGTGGATCATTACATTGTAATTTGGGTTGCACAAGCTAATTAAAATGATTTTTCGGTTAAGATGGCATCCTGAAGATAGAATTTGTAATGTATTTTGGCTTCATTTTTTTAATTAAAATTCAGTGCATATTTAATTACTAGCAAAAAAAAAAATTGGCTTAAAAGATCTGATTAGCCTTGAACAGCTCTAAGTTTGTGCTGAAATGCCTCTTAAAAATAGTAGTTAATAGCTGTATTTTTAACTAGTGTGACTAGTATTGACTTGAACCCCATTATACAGGCCTCAAAAATCAAAGCCCCTCCAAAATCAGAAAAAGAAAATGATCCAATGAGAACTCCAGAGGCTCTACCAGAAGATAAGAAGATAGAATACAGACTCTTAAAAGAAGAGATTGCCAGGTACAACTGAGTTTAATTGTTAAAGTAAAATGTATATTCTTTGTAGTCCTTTACTAGTCTAGTTTTGTAACCAGAAGGAAAATCCGAGTTTGAAAACCTTGCTGTTACCTTCAGGTTTTTTCCCCACTCAGTTTTTAGTAAGACAACATAGGAGTCTAAAGAAAGTCCTTGGATTTTAACTGACTTACAGTAGTTGATTGCAGTTGTGCAAAGTTCTTTTTCTTTTAATTTGAAATCTTTTCCTGCTACTTTTTTTGAAGACTTTAAAAGTATTGGGAGTACACAGTGGAATTATTTTTGAAGCTGCTGAATATCTTTGCTTTTAACATCTCTGTTTTAGTCGTGAGAAGCAGCGCTTGATTAAGTCTGATCCACTGAGGAACAATTCGTCCCCTGCAAATTCTGATGGTGAAGTTGATGGAATTGGGAGAATAGCAGTAGTGACAAAACAAGTTACAGAAGCAGAAGCAAAGCTTAAGAAAAACAGGTACGTATTTCACTGTCATAAGTCCTACCTTGTTTGCTTAGCAGGGTGAAAATTGTAAATAATCTTTGAATATGTAGCATTTAAAGTACAGCAAACTGTTGGTTTTCTGTTGTCCTGAACTATTCAGTCTTGAATTCTATTGCTATACAAAAGGAATTACATTGTAGTGCCAGTGTGGTGTTTGATGGTAACTTTTAACTATGGTTTGTTATGCTGTTTTCAGCATGTATGTTTAGTGACTAAAACATCATCTGTGCCACCTAATAACTCTGAAATATGAAAAAATTGGCGTGCTTTTCACTACTCAGTACACTTTGAGGGTAGCATGTTTCAATGGGATATTCCTGATATATATATATATATAAATGAATGAGAGTTCCTGCAGAATAGATAGGCTGCTTGAAGCTTTTCCTGTATGCCTCTTCTCTTTTAGCATGTCTCTTCCATGTTTCTCACCCTTCTTCCAAGTTACTGTGGAAAATAGAAGTTCTTTACATCCTTATTCTCTGCTTCTGTTGCCACTTGATTATTTCTGTGTGGTCTTGTGAACAAACTGGTTCCTGTTCAGACATAAATTGAAGGGCATTCTTCTGCCCTGCCTTTACTCACACCCATCTAAGTCTTTATCTTGCTTCCTTTAATGTGTAGCTTTTTATATTTAATTACTCTGATATTGTGCCATAATACTACAGCTTCTAATCTGCTAATGTGTGTATGTGCCCTAAGGAAGAATTGGGTTGTTACTTAACAGAAAGCAAGAACATGTGTATTCGTGATGTCTTAATGTTAAAAACAGTATTAAAGATACACCACTTGCTTATCTTCCGCTGTCCTCATAACTAGGATGTTTTCATCTACTTTATACTGACATGCTGAACTGAGATCTGCTGTATATACTGTATATACTACCAATATTTAATGTTTCATGGAAACTAAGATACTACTTGGAGAAGCTTAGAATGTTGCTTGTTTGATAAGTGAGAAAGAGCTGGGCTCTTAAATAACCAGGGTTTCAGAGGAGCAGTGATAGCTCTGAGAAGCTTCTCTTTGGAAAAAAAATTCGTTACATGGCTTTTCTACTTTTAGACTGCTGTTGATGAAGGATGAATCTGTCTTGAAACATTTGTTACAACAAGAGGCCAAGAAGAGAGAGAATGTTCGAATTGCTGAAAATAAGATTAACAAACTGGCTGAACAGCTACAAGCAACAGAGAAGATCTTGAATGCTAATAAGATGTTTCTCAAGAAGCTTCAGGAACAAGTAACTTTAATTTTGAAGTGTTTCTATTTCCTGGACCTGGAAATCTTGAAATGGGAAGCCTGATTTTTGGAGGCAGTAGGCTTTCTTTGAATTAACTACTAATTAATTCCCATGTCTTTCCTGATTGTATTTTATAATGTGGTCATATCTGAAAATTTGCACCTTACTGTAGGATTTTTTTTTTTTCTCTTTTCAGATTCATAAAGTTCAACAACGAGTTACGGTAAAAAAAGCTCTGGCATTAAAATATGGGGAAGAACTTGCTCGAGCAAAAGCAGTAGCAAGTAAGGAAATTGGGAAACGAAAACTGGAGCAAGATCATCTTGGAGTAAGTCTGTTGCCTGCTTTTAAACCATGGTGTAGTTGAAAAGCAGTAGCAATTTTGATTAGGAAACTTAGTTCAAATGGGGTTTTGGGAAAATAGGAAGACAATTCAAAAGCACTGTAGGAATCTTCCTCTTGGTTTCCTATATTTTGGAGAATTCCACAGAAAAAACATTAAGCATTTAAAAAAGAAAATGGTTCAAAGCCTGCATTTCTCTACCAGGGGGATGTTATTAATAAAAAAAATAACAAGAGGAGCTATATGCCTGTGAAGGAAGTACTTCACTGTCTGTAGACTTCAGTGATCTTGTTAAAACTATCCAACAAAGATGCTGAAGTGGGGATCTGATCTTCTTTTGAAACACAAAATATAGAAAAATGAGGCTAAAATGTTTTTGTGAATTTTTCTTTTTGTGTTCCCCCCACCCCCCCAACACCACTGTATATGCTTTATGCTAAAGCTAAACCCACTTGTTTTATAGCTCACCTTCTAAATGCAGCCAGAACTTCTCGTGAAGCCCTGTACATGATGTAGGGTAATTTTTATTGAAAAACCTGCAAACATGCCAGTTGAGTTGTGGCAAACTCTTTTGTGGTTTTCGTGATGTTTGTTGAAATTTTCTGGCGAGAGTTTAAAATACATTTTTATAAACTCTGAATTAAATATCTTGCCCATGTTTCATTTACCTCTTGTCAATAGATCAGTAAATGTGAATTTTTTTCTTTTCAGCCAAGCAAAATGTTGAAATTGGAGAACTCCCCTGCATCAAGTCCAAAAAAGCATTCAGCAGAATTGATTGCATTAGAGAAAAAACGACTACAGCAACTAGAGTATGAATATGCTCTGAAGATTCAGAAATTGAAAGAGGCCCGCGCACTTCAAACCAAGGAACAATCAAACATTGCACCTCATGCAGAAGAGGAATCTGAATTTGCATTACCTCAGCCATCGCTTCATGATCTTACGCAGGATAAATTGTCTTTGGACAGTGAAGAAAACTACTTTGATGATGAAGTTCTGTCTAATTCAAACCGAGAACGAAGGAGATCTTTCAGAGAATCTAATTCTTTCACTAAACCAAATCTTAAACACATGGACACTCCAAAACAAGAAACTATAAACAAACTTTCTAAAAAGGCATCAGAGGAGCCTGAGCTGTTCCTTGGGTTGAATGTTGATGAACTGAAAAAACTTTATGCTAAAGCTGACAGCTTGAAAGAGCTCCTAGTGAAAAGTACTGCCTTTATAGTACCTAAAGAAGATCTGTTGTGTGGTCAGGTAAATGCTTTAAAACTAAATATGAAGGTTTTCTTTATTAGGTGGTATTGCAATTGCTATATATCTGTGTATCTGTTTCCTAGGAAATTTCAGTGGACATGGATTTTGTTACATCGCAAAATAAACAAACTGAAGTGAAACCATTTCCATTTGGACCATATCATAGTCCTCTTCTAGTATTTAAGTCCTACAGGTATGAAGACTGTAGCAGCTGTTTGACTTCTATGTATATATGTTCTTGTTCAAGTATTCTTCGCTGCTCTTCCTTGATACCCGGGCATGTACAGAAAGACAAGTTGCAGTGACAGACTTGACTATCCTAAAATAATTCTGTCTAGTTTAGGAAACCTAATGATTTGAGTTACTTTTTCTGGTATGCAGGAGTCCCTTGGTTTTGTGCAGTATGCTGCTTTTACATTGTATTGCGTGCTGTTCCCTGCGACTGGATTGTTGTTTGGTATAACTAAATTAAAAAATAATAGTTAAGCATTTGAAAATGGGATTTTTATATTCAATATGAAGCAATCTGAAATCCAGGAAAAAACTAACAGAAGCATATTTCACTTATGCAGTCTTTAAACTTGGCTAGGATTTACACTGTGAGAGTCAAGATTGAGCCAATCACCTAGTGTTGGATTTCTGGTCAGTGGAAAGAAGCATGACCACAGTGATTCATCTTGACTTAAAATAGGCACCTGCAAGTGCAATTTGACACATCTGTCTTTTGACTAAAGAGAGCTTTGTTCCTGCACATTAACTTTTAGAAAACAAAAGTCTGAAATTTAAAGTGGAACAGTTGAATCCTACCATGTGCTTCAGCTTTTTTTTTTTTATTTCTATATTCTTCAGTAGCAAAAGAGGATGCGTCATAAAGGACTATTCACTTTAACTTCTTGTAGGTTACAGCTTCAACTCCTTAAGGAGCTAGAAATCCCAAAATTGACATATTCAAACTTTAGCTAAAGATTTAAAACAAGTATTAGTCTACTCAGCTCAGACTGGTTTTTGTTTGTTTTCATGTTCTAAAATCTGATGTGGATTTTTTCATTTTTTCAGGTTAATCTTTGACGATTCTCTTTATACTTCAATTTGACGTTGATCTTATGCTGACCAGAGCATGAGTGCAGTTTTTCTAGAGCTAAACTAAAACTTCATTTCAGTAGTTTGCTTTTCCTACTGGATTATTACTACACTTCCTGTTTTTATGTGAATGATGATCTGCACCTAAGGGAGAAGAGAATGCTAGTGCAGAATCTGTTTAGATTGAGAAGTAGAGAAGTAGTGTTTTGTTCCCTCCCTCTCCTACTGTTTTCACCTTTCTCTTAACTCACAGGTCAGCAATGCATTTGGTTAGTAGTAGGGTTTTGGAAATAATGAGATTTAATACAGAAAAAGTGATTTATTTTTTTTAAAATTACTTTTTATTTTAAAATGTTTAGTTTAGTAAAACTGATGTCTTACCTTGGAAGCTTTGTTACAATAATCCACTGTTTCATTTTAGGTTTAGTCCGTATTTTCGAACCAAGGAAAAATTGTACCTCAGTTCAGTAACGTATAGCAATATGATTGAGCCAAAACAGTGTTTCTGCCGTTTCGATTTAACAGGCACATGTAATGATGATGACTGTCAGTGGTGAGTTTTTTAACTTTGTTTGTTTGAACTAAACTTGTTTTCTAGATGTCTGACTCAAAGACCAAAATAGGTGTGTTTTTCTTTTTTTTTTTTAAGAGATCTGGATTTATGATCCTATGCATATGTTATAGAAAAGGAAGTTATTTTTAATACCCTGTTGCAGATACTTGGTTGGCAGGAAAAAAACCTTTTCATCTAAGCTATGAAGAAAGGAGGCTCTTTAGATGTAAATTTAGAAAAGCAGTATGGACTGTTAGAGAACATTTCACGTTTTGGTTGCCTTGTAATTCAGATGGGACTCCTCATGCTTTATAGCTGCAGCATAACTTCAGACCATCATGGAACCTCAGGTAGTGGTTGATACTGTTAAGCACACAGGAGAATGTATCATGCTGCTAACTGAAATAAAGCATATAGGAAATATTATGTAAATAGAACTGTAGTAGTGGAATTCTGGTTTTCTGGGAAAATACTGGCTAAGGGTTGTTTTTTTTTTTTTTTCTTTGAAGCCTGGCGTTAAATTATATTAAAAATAGTTGGTTAAACAATGTTGCGCACTACATTTAAAAAGTTGGTACAAGAACAAATGGGTATGAATTGGTCAGGAATGAACTCAATTTGGAAACTTCTAACTACTGGAAAAATATAATAGGAGTGGACTTTAGTTCTTTTTTGCCCTTTTCAGTGGCAGGCAGCTTTTTGGATCAGCTTTTAAGTTCTTACCGTCAAACCATAGTATGAATCTTTTTAATACAAAGTGGTGTCTAATTCTTCTAACTACCTTGTTTGAACTGGAAAATTCTAAATACTATTTTTTTGTGTTAGTGCGAAGCGACTGTGTAGAGGTTTATTTTAAAGAGTAATACTATAATGAAATAATGAAAACTAGGATTAAGTTACTGATGCAGGCTTAAGTTTAGAGAAGACCCAGACATATATAACAGAAATTTCAAAGCAGGCTACAGTGTTTTCTGTGGGTGTCATTTTCTTTATTCCTCACCCTAACGCCTACTAAAACCAACTTTCTAGCTACAAGGCTTACTAAATTGTTGCTGTGATAAATATATTAATTGCTTATTTGTTTGTTTTAGGCAGCACATGAAAGATTGCACTCTTAGCCGTAAGCAGCTGTTTCAGGACATTCTGTCTTATAATTTAGAACTGATTGGCTGTTCAGAAAAAAGCACTGATGAGGAAATCGGCACTGCCACAGGTTTTTAAGAGTCTTTTGTTTACTTTTTTATTCAAAGATTCATTTCTGAAGGGAATGGCTTTCATTAAAAGCTCTGGGTGCAAGGACTTTGATGTAAAACAATGTATAAGATACAGCTATATGAAAAAACTGGTTTTTGTGGTTGTCCAATTCAGTCCTTCGTAGTGGGTAGTTACCCTGGTGTCTTTACAGAAAGAAAAAATCATTGTGGTACATCTCAAAAAAAAAAAAAAATATTGCTAGGATTCAGGAAATTGGGGAGAAATGGGTGTGGAGTCTTTCCTTCTCCCCTTCCTCAATTTTTGTAACTACTGGACTGGTCTGTTTCAGTGTAGCTGGAATTTTATAACAATACCGTTGCCATATGGGCAAGTTGCTGAATAGAACTTTTTCAGTTTTTCATTTCTTTGTTCCAGTGTGTTAAATTACTATACCTCTTGAAGCAGTCCTATTTCATGAATTCAGCATAAGTTGTGCTAAATTGCTCTTAAGTTACCTATCCGTTTTCATTTATGTGCTTACCTAAGATACAAATATTTTTGTTTCAGAGAAATATGTTGAAAAACTTTTTGGTATAAACAGAGACCGTATGTCAGTGGATCAGATGGCTGTTCTTCTGGCCAGCAATGTCAACGAGAGTAAAAGTCACAGTAAGTAACTTGGTAGATTAAATACAATTTAAACTCTTTAAATTATGTAAGTACCCTGATGATTTTGTAAACCAAGAATATTTTTTTGTTGTTGCTTAGTTTATTTATCTCAGTATTATAAATTCTGCTTATGGTAAACTAAAGGCAGCAGTGTTTGTTTTAAGGCAATAATATAATAGTTTTGGAGTCCAATTTGGGAAAGTGACTTATGTACTTGAGCACAATAGATTTAAGTAAGTAGTGTTGAAACTTACACGCTTGTATTGCACTCACAGAATGTTTATCTAAAATCTTTATTAGCAAAAATGTTTTAACCTTGATTACAGAAAAGTAAAATAATTTCCACTACTCGGCTTGTTTACAGCACCTCCATTTACAACATGGAAAGATAAAAGGAAATGGAGACCAAAGTACTGGAGAAAACCTCTGTTAGACAGTAGCAGCAGTGAAGAGGAACAGTTCGTTGGACCTATTAAATATGGTAAGCTGGATTGTGGCATGCATTAAAAAAGAGTACAGGGGGAAAATACCTAGCAGCCTCTTCCAACACCTAATTTTTAAAGTGGTTCCTAAGAAAACCAGTGCTTTTAATAGTTCTCTTAACTTCATATTTCCTGCATGCAAACTTTATTTTGCATAAATTGTTGGGTAAAGTTTGACCTGAATTTGTTATATTTAAGGAAAAAAAAAAATCTCGTGTAATGTGTGACTGGAAGTTGAATTTCTACGTAGCCGTTCTTAAAAGGAACATAAGGAACTGTTTCCCTAGAATGTTTCAACTTTGCCCGTAGACCATTAGGAATTTTTTTATTTTTATTTTTCCCTCCCAGAAGTATAAGTGGTAAAACTTCATGTGTTTGGTTATCTTAAATTTGTACAGAGTTAGTATTCAGTGTTGAGGTCAGGAGTTAAAAAAAGCCGCTGTTAAATGGCATTTGAGAAGCTTGCTAGAGCGTCAGTAACCTGACAGTGTTTCACATGTGACTCATGGAAGTGGGAGCTTTAGGATTTGTTAGCAAATCCTGCAAAAAGATTTTTTAGAGGCTCAGAATTGAGATAAATTTTTCTTTGTCAAATGTGTCTGTTTCCTAATGCTGCCTAGTGAACTGCCTTAATTGGTGTCTGTTGATCAAAGAAACCTTTTACTGTTATTTGTTTCTTGCCTTTGCATTTGAAATATAACCATTTTTCTACAGACTACACAGTTCTAATTTTTAGAGGATGTTGAAATAACCGTATTTTTCTCTGGTCAATGGCTATACGTGAAATGTATAAATACTACCCCTTGTTTGAGTTCTAGTCTTACAGGTCACTTCTGTTTTGGAAAGGAATTTTTTTTTTTATTTTTATTTGCAGCCCATCCCACAGAACATAAAAAAAGAGTTCCAGCTCTTGATGCTGTGGTGACTCCGGATGATGTCCGGTATTTTACAAGTGAGACTGATGACATTTCCAACTTGGAGGCAAGTGTCCAAGAAAACCCGTGTGATGTACAGCTTTGGATTAAACTTGCATACAAATACTTGAATCAAAATGAAGGGTAAGTCTGCTACATCTTAGATCTTATTTTGTGCTTTACCTGTGCTGCTACGATCAAGTTTCCTTTCTGATGTTAAAGAACTTTCTTCAACAATGCCACAAATAATTTATTACTTAAAAGCAGGTTAAAAAACTAGATTAGATTTCCTACTGTATGCAGTATAGTATGTGATTAATAAACTACACTGACAGTTTAGGTAGATTCTGATTCAGAATGGAAGTTGATGGAGAGTAGTGTGGGAGAAACAATTTTTTGTTTGAAAAGTGCACAACCTAATGTATTCCAAAGATTACAGTGGAATGTTGTACTTCTGGTGATAAAGTAGTGGACCAATAAACTCAAATCAGTTTCTCCTACAGAGAATGATTGGAATGATGTTTGAAATTACTTTCATTGTAAAGCTTTATTATAAGAACAGTTCTGCTATATGGCTTTACCCCTGTAGAAATTGTCCTGTTGAGCACTTAATTTTTTACTTTGTAATTTTTTAACTTTGGATTTCTAAGTTTATCTAGTTTATGGTCCTTTAAATTATTCTGCAGGGTACCACATTTTTATTAGCAATCAGATAATTTCAGTAGGAATTCTGTCGTGATGGTATCATTCTAGAGACTGACTTTGATTTTTTGGTAGCAAGATACTGGCTTAAGCAGCTGAAGCAGTGGGGAAAGGGAATGGAGAGGAGCAGCTCTCTTTTAAAAGCCTTGTGTAAATTGTGGATAATGGAAAACGTAGCAAAAGATCAGTTTAGCTGTATCAATAGCTGCCTGAACACTAGAAGGAATGGAACTGGAAAGGCCAGTACTCAAAGAAAATACTACCAGCAAGTGGCAGGGTGAGAAGAGCACACTTTCTAAATATAAGCGTACTTGGAAAAATACCAAGCAAAGAAGGGAGAAGATGATGTATCCTTTTCTTAACAGCCACCTTCCCCATTCCCCGCTCCATCCCCCCGCCTCAGTGCTCCGAAGAAACTGAGTGGTTTAGTACGTGACAGTGGTGATAGAAGGGGTTGGGAAGGCTTCAGACTTATACATGGTTAACTGTGTTAGTTTTATTTCAGGACATGTATCTTTCCTCTCATAAATGTCTGTGCAAAGTAATTTCTGAAGATGTTTTCAGAATAAATCTGACCTCAGAAGCTTTCTGTGGTTTTATGGAAGTTTGTTTATGAATTAAAGCTGAGGTCTGTGGTCAGTTATTTGAACTAATCTTGCATCACTTTGCTATTATCTCGTGATAGTTATCTCAAAAAGTAAAATTTCAGGTGAAGAAAACCTGCATGACATGCATAGAAACCTGAAATAAAATGTTATATTTGATGACTGTAGAAAGTAAACTAAATATGTAACAAAAATATTCTACCTTACTTTATGAAGCCTTTGAAATTTCTTAAGTTTTGAAGTCTGTATGATGTAAATGCCTTTATATGGTTGCAGCTTGAGACTTCTGCTTACAGATTAATCTTACCCATTTTCAATTAAATTGGAGTCTTTATTTGAATTGGCACTCTTCCTAGAAAAAATTATTTTTCCATGCACCATGATGTTTGCACCTAATAGTAACCTTTGAAGGATGAAAACTTACTGAAACTTTGGAACTTTCATACCAAAGGAAAACATGTTTTAAAAAAAAGGCTGACTGTGTCACTTCCATCCTAATTATAAGCATCTGTTTTCATATTTGATATTGTGTAAGTCATAATACTAACATGTTTGATGTGATTGCTTTTTAATTTTTTTTTCATTTTTACAGCTCATCATCTGAGTGTTTAGATTCTACTTTAAATGTGTTGGCTCGAGCCCTTGAGAACAACAAAGAAAATCCTGAAATTTGGTGTCATTACCTCAGACTCTTCTCAAAAAGAGGAACCAAGGAGGAGATACAGGAAATGTGTGAAACAGCAGTGGAATATGCTCCCTCTTACCAAATCTGGTGGACAGTAAGTTAAAAAAAAGTATATGTTAAGTGTTCATTTAAGTGTGCATTTTCTATTGTAGAAAACCAGTATGTATGACAGGGAAAAGCAGGAAATGAAAATCACTATAGCTTTTTGAAAACTCAAAAGCTGCTCAGAAAATGAAGCAATTCAAAGCTCTGTTTGCAGGGTATTTGTAGAAATCATCACTTTTCCTCAGGTAAAAGAAGTTATTTAAAATCAAGATCATAGAATCGTAGAATCATTTCAGTTGGAAGAGACCTTTAAGATCATCAAGTCCAACCGTTAAACTAACACTGCTAAGTTACCACTAAACCATGTCCCTTGACACTACATCTACATGTCTTTTAAATACATCCAGGGATGGTGACTCCACCACCTCCCTGGGCAGCCTGTTCCAATGCTTGATAACCCTTTCTGTGAAGAAATTTTTCCTAATATCCAATCTAAGCCTTCCCTGGCGCAACTTGAGGCCACTTCCTCTTGTCCTGTTGCCTGTTACTTGGGAGAAGAGACTGACCCCCTCACCTTGCTACAGCCTCTTTTCAGAGGTTGTTACATTTCTTATTTTTTATTTTATTTTTATTATTTTTTATTTCTTACTATGTTTCTTTTTGTTATTTAAGCTTGCAAAATTTAAGGTTAACTATTTGATCTTTAATATTTATACAGTATTTTTTGAGGTTTAATGTGAAAGTTTGGTGGGAGGGAGGGAAATTGATTCATAAGATGGTGAAAGACATCATCCAAAGTTTGTGATTCATGTGATCTTTAAACTTTAACCTAGAAGCTTTGCTAGTATTCTTATTAATGTGAATTATTTCTCTCTAGTTTCTGAATTTGGAGAATTCCTTTGATGGAAAAGACTACGTATGTGGGAGGATGCTACAGTTCCTAATGGAAGTGACAGAGGGAGAAGAAAATCCAAATCTTGTGTCATTTCAGCTGCTGGAGACTCTCCTGTACAGGGTTCACTTAAGCCTGTTTACAGGAAGACATCAAAATGCTCTTGTTCTGCTGCAGGTAACTTCCAGGTTACCACCCCAGGAATTGTCTTCGTACCTTCACCTTTCTAATGCCTGTGACTCTGATAGTGTCAACTTCAGAAGAACTGTTCCTTCCTTTATTTGCTGAAGGAATTCTCCTGGTTTTGAGATATGATGCTATTGTAAAATCTGGGTATACCTTTGGCATTTTTGTTACCTATTTTGCTTTGCTTGTGTAGCTAATAGCCTAGCACATGTCAAAATAATTCCCAGGGAACTGCTTTACTACTTGATTTCTGGTAAGCCGTAGAATGCTCTTCTGCAGTGAAGAGCCTGTAAGTAATGTATTTGCCTCAGGTACTCAAATGTTTATCACTACAGAAATTACCAAACCAGTAGTTCTTGGGAAGAACATGATACGATGTTATCTGACAGTACTGCCCTGCTCCAAAATTTGGAGATTGTTAAATCAGACTTTATTGATCTCATGAACTCCAAAGTCATGGAGTTATCTCAGGCTTTTATTGTGACTGTAGAAAGAATTTAGGTCATTGTTACTGTTCTGTAGTGAATAGAAGTGGTGGATAAAGGTAAGAAAACAAGTGGTGACATTTGCTCCTTCTGGAAGTGGGAGCTGCTGTAGTGTCAGTTGCAAGTTCTTTCATTCCTACCAGCAGGTGGCACCTGTTGCTCACTGCACCCTAAACCACTTTTCTCAGTGGTGTGGTTTAAAGCCTTAATGCTTTTTTCTAGCTCTAGTTTAAACAGAAAAGCATAATGCTGTGTTGACTTCCTCCAAAAGCTATTTTGAAGACAGCAGTACTGATAAGTGTAACTCCAAATGTTTGACTGAATGAACAAAAAGGACAGAGGGAGAAAAAAACTCAAGTTTGTACCTAACTGACATGGAAATCCAGCGTACATGGGGGGAATAACATGGGCTGGTTTCCCTTACCTTTTCCCATCATCGCAAAACCAAACATTGTTTTGGTTTTTTGTATTCATCTGAAATGTGTAGTTGAAAAGAATGTCTTGGAGAGATTATTTAACCATATTTAAGAGATGATTTTCTAAGTAAATGCTACTTCAGAGTAAGTAGCAATGTGTCTCTTTGAAAACTTGAAAGCAAATTTTCTGAAGTAAATATTTTGAAGGGTGAATAAGCTAAATGTTTTTGAAGCTTCAGGTTTTTAACTATTACAGGACAAGTGTCCTGAGTTTTGCCTAAATTTGCAAGTACTTTCATTCCCTTGAAAGTTCATTCTTTGATTGTACTGCGTTTATCCAGAAAAATGTGGGCACATCACTAGCTATGAGATTCTGTTCTATTTTAGGAGCAATTGTGTTTAGACTTTGTCTAATTGCATGCTCTAATGATTTTATTTGAGATCTGCCAGTTTAACTGGACTATTGTAGTTTTGCATTTGACTGGTAGGAAAATTTGAAACAGTATCCTTGTTCTCAGTAACATTTCCAACACATTTTTTTTTAAACAATATATCTAGAGATGGTGGTGCTTTCAGTAGACTTGGATAGCTGTAACTTAGTAGCTGTACAGGTAGAACTTAATTTAAAAAAAACAAAAAAAAACCAAAAAAAACCAAAAAAACACCAAAAATAAAAACCCCCAAACTCAAAAACCCAACAAATAAAAAATTCCCCAAAGCACAAAACCCAGTAGGACATAGCAAGCTGAATCCAACTTGTAGATGAGTTGTCTCTAGAGTTAATGTATTATTTCTATGCAACTGGAAGTAATTGTCCAAGAATTAAGCAGAAAAATGGAACACATGTTGGGAGATGCATGTTTTCAAAGTCTATCTCTGTTCACTTTTCAAAATAACAATCTACAGTTTTTCTAAACCTGTTACTAGAAATTATGGATATGATTTGAATACAGTCACACATTCACATAAGCCAAATATAATCATGATTGACATGAAGAATTAGTTCCTGTCTCTTCTATGGAAAAGATTTGAAAATATTAAAACTTACTCTTCCTGGTCCCTTTTCTCATTCTTAGATCTTACAATGTATTTCAGCCATGAAATCTGTATTTCTTTTAACCTTTACAGAATGCTTTAAAATCAGAAAATGAAAAGATAATATCAGAACGCCTTACTGTAAGTGACCGTTGCTTGGCTTGGCTGGCTTACATACATCTAACTGAATTCGGCATTCTCCCAGTCAAGTTCTATGATCCAGCTAATGTCAGTCCTTCAAGGATCATGAACAAAGAGCCGTTTTTACTGCCATGGCAAACAGTTCAAGATGTGAAGACTGATCCTGATATGCTGCTAGCTATGTTTGAAGGTAAGATTAAGGAGGTAAACTACTTAATACATTGCTCGCTTCTTGTGAATCAAGAAATATTTTCCAACTTTTGGAGTTTCAAGGCAGTGCAATGCTGCTGCTGAGCATGTTAAGCCATTGGGATTAATCACTGAGTATTTCATCTCGATTTGAACAGAGCAGTGAGGAAAGTCCATGTTCTCAGGTACTTAATACACACACTGAGTTTTTCATCTATGGCTCAAAGCCATAGCTTTTTCTCTGAACTGTGATATTCTATCAAGATTAAGACCAGTGGCTTGTGACAGTATGACATTGTTAGTTTTCTTGAGCTTATGCAAGCATGAAGCCAAACAAACTTCTGTTCGTGTTCTCTCTGTTACCCTCCTTCCTGTCAATGGGATGTCTGTTAGAAAGTTACTTTCCTGGAACATTAGCATGTTTCATTAGAAGAGGCAGAGCAATGCATGTGTTTGTCTTCACTCCAAGTTTAAGTAAACTGAATAATTATTTTGAAGATGTAAAATGAAAATACTAGAAGAAATTGAATTCTTGACTTGTGGTGCTGCCAGAGGTAGACTTTCTAATAGCATTTTCTAAGTGTCAGTACTTAGCATGTTAGCCAGCAGCAATATTGAATTGCCACTGAGAATATATCTGCACTGCAGATGGTAATGCAGTGTGGAAATACTCAAGGATAGATTGAGTAGCCCAACTGTGGGAGCGAAGGCAGTCTAGCCATGATAATCGGGTGCTCATTATTGAGTAACGTTTTATTATGCTGAGAAGAAAAATAATATCCTATATTACCTCTTGTTTCAATAGCTTTCAGCACTATGCTGGAAATCCTGGAGTGTAGTTTTAAATATAGTGATACACTGCTATCTGTAAACTGGCTTTAATACTTCATTGGTAGGATGTTTCCTGTTTTACAAATGAACAAGGCATGAAATTTCTGAAAGATTTTGTCTTTACACTGTGGTGATAAGTGTTAAGAAAGCTTTTCCAAAGATGGTCATCTTCGTTTTTAATTTAATCATTTGCAAAAGCAGCACTCTCAGAAGTGAGAGTATTTTCATTATGTTAAATGAGACTTTTTATTATGTTAAAGCTTCAAATAACTTTGACGTTGCTTCAGGTCTAAAGACTTTATTTTATACTTTTGTTTTGAAGACGCTGTCAAAACATGTACTGATGAAAGCCTTGAGGCTGACAAAAGAATAGCTATCTGCTTTCCTCTCTACAGAAATATGATAGCTTTGCTGAAACTTCTTGAAAGGTAAGTTGCTTCAAGACATTTTTAATTGGAGTACTCAACTCTGCTTTTTTGAAAACTTACCTTTACTTTTCTTTAAGGTGGGAGTCTGCTACAGAACTTTGTAGATCTTTACTGGAGCTCTGCCCTAACAACTGTCAGCTCTTGGAGAGTTTGGTCACCTTGTATTTGCAGATGGAGCAGAGTGACAGTGCCTACAAAGTGTGGATTGGAGCGTTTGAGAAGAATCCTCAGAATGCAGAGATTTTCTATCAGTTGTGTAAATTCCTTGTTTCACAGGTAAAACTCTACTCCAAAACTCATTTTGTTGGTCTGCTGGCTTTATAAAGTTTGGGTTTTGTGTGTTGTTTCAAACGCTTACCAGATTAATCAATCTTTATGGTATTTTTGTAATGTCTAGTTCTTTATATTGAGGGGAAAAATAGAATTGGCAAGATTAGTAATGTGACTAAAGATAATCAAAGGAATTGCATAAAATAATAAATTTATAGTTCGGATTGTTCTAATCCAGTGTTAATATCCTTACGCAAGAATAGATGTTAACAGTAAACCCAGTAATACGCTTTCAGCTTTTTTCTGCTACACGCTGACTGACCCAGTTAGATCTCATTCTTGAGACAATGATGACAATGGAGCATTGCAGAGATAGAAGCACCACTTGTTATTTATTGTGCTTAAATTGTTCTTGTCGTTTTCAGGTTGATGTCTGATTTTAATTTTTTTGTTTGTTTTAAAAAAAATAAACCCCCCAAAACAGGAAAGGTCAAGCAGTATTCTTCCACTCTTGCAAGATTTTGTGGCAGCTTTCTTTGAGAATACATGTCAACAGCATGGTCCTATGGATCTCTTAAGGTATACTTAGAATATTTTTTTTCTTTAAGTTTCAGTAATATTGGCATTTTTCTTGAAAAATAAGGCAGTCTAGAACTTTCAGACTCCTCTATTTTTAGCTTGGCATGTTTTGCTAAAACATCAATGAATTATGATTTGGTAGTTTATAAGTTTTATACTTGTTGTTTGTGCATATGCGCTAAATTTTAAAACCACAAGCATTTAAAGATGAAACAGCCAGCAAGTTTAATGTCTGGATTTAGGGGGTGGAAATCAGTTATATGTATGCCAAAGTTGGTTGTGTGTCTTTTTTGTGGTTTTTTGGTGTTTTTGTGTTTGTTTTTTTTTTCTTTTCAAAGCTAGGACCCTAGAATTGCATACCTAAAATACTATATTTAGGCACTTGCAAAAGACCTCAGCCTAGAGGTCCAGCATGTTATGAATCAGCAGATTATTATTGCTGAAAACACACAGGTTTGTATTTAGCCTGCTGACTTTCCACTTCAATTTTAGCACCTAATTGAGAGTTATCAAAGCTTTGAAATATGCAAGTTCCCTATAGTCAAAATAGGTGCCTCTGAAGGCCTTCAAAGGAAGACCTTCTGTGCTAAAGCTTATGCAGATAAGGCTTTGAAATGTTTTTATCTTCAAGTTAGGTGTTGGATTTTAGTCATGCTTACATTTGTTTACATTACTGTTTATAGTACTGCAATGCCACTTAGCTGACTGTAGGTAGAGGATTCTACCTTACTTGGTGTATTTTGCTGGGGGGGGGGGGGGGGGGCGTTAAGTCTGAGATATAAAGGAGCATTTAAGTTAGTACATAATGAGGTAGTAAATGTTTTCTGTATAAACTATTTCTGTATTTCCATGTAATGCTTTCTGTATAAATTGTATCTGGAGTTAAACGAAGATCTAGGAAAAGTGCATCTTCCTTAATACGTCCCACGAACAGGATTTCGGAACTAAATGTTACATCGACATAAGGCTCTTCCATGTAGAGGGATATTCTCATCTACTACTACTTTTTTCTCTTGTAGATATCTCTTGAATTTTCCAATGCCAATTGAATTTACATCACCTCTCTATAAAGAACATCTTACAGACGATGTTGTAAACCAGCAAATCCCATATCTGTGGCAGATCTACTGGTGAGACTTTCTAAAGTATTTCTGAGAAACAGCTATTGGGTCTGTGTAGATTGCATTTTCAAAAGCAGAACGTTTATTTGCCTAAGGGTGTACTACTTTGAGCTCTTTCAATAAATGATCTGTCAGGCCTTAGAGAACCTACCTGCCTGCTGCACAACAGAGACAATTTTATGGAACTGTGAATTGCACATCAACTTAAATTCTCCACTTGAGAAATCTTTCAGAAACTCTACCCTATGGGAACTGTAACAGGTGTGTTCATATCACAAAATGATTTTTTTGTTTTATTTTTGTTCTACGTTGCTACTGCTAGTAGTATTCTTCTTTCTTCTGGCTTTCAGTTGTCTCCCTTTTATTTTACAATCGTTCCCCTACTCTGTTGAACTTCGTTTAGCCCTGGTCTCTCCACCTTCCTTGACTCACTGTTTCAGCTATTTATGGAGCTACTATCAGCAGGCTATAACAGTTGGAACTAGCCACAGATACCCTGCTGTAGCCAAGTAATATAGCAAAGTGAGCTTTTCCTCTGCAAGAAACTGCAAATTTTTTTTTTTTCTTCAACCATTCCTTTTGATAGCAGCAATATCCAGGATTGACAAGCAGCAAAGTACTAGCCATCTATAACTTACACTGTGGTTAGTGGGATGTTGACTTAAGCTGTTTTAAGAAGTTTACTACTTCATGGTGTGGGTCTGTTAATCTTCACAAGTAGCTATTTGGCTTTTCAGATAAGTAAAGGGGCAAAGATGGTAATGCTTCACATACTGAGTGAGAACTCCTCAGAACCTCTTCTACGCTGTTGCTTATAGTTTTTAATTGGTAGACAACTTAAAAACAGGTAAAATGTATAGTTTTCAAGAAAATCCAATTTGAAAAGGCTTTTTCTAAAAAATCCATTTATTTAAAAGTTCAATTTTAAGTTTGGTACTTGCACAGTAGAAGCACTGTTAGAAAGACAGTTTGTTTGCGGGGCTGTGAAACAAAATTAAGGGGGTTTTCTGCTATTCTTGTCTTTTTTTTTTTTTTTTTTTTCTTTACATGATCAGCATATTTCTACCCCAGATCCCTGGTAGTCTTTGTTTCAGAACATTCATTTTGTTGCTACACTCCAACCATTTCTCGAGTGGTTTTAATATGACTTTGAAATCTATTGTTGTGGAGCTTTCCAAAAAGAAGTTCAAGACTTGTCTCCCTTCTGTAGCAGTCAGAGCATCCCTATTATAATTAGTGAAAGGGTACTTTACAAGAGTAGAAAACAATTCATAATATTTCATTTCTATTGAAGGTAAGAGTTGCATTTTAAACTGCATGGTTTCTGTGTTACTCCTTATTATCTGCAGTTGAGACTTACCCAGTTTAGTAAGTTGACTGATACATTTGTCCATAATGTTGCTAAACTGAAAAGACTTTTTTTCTTGCATCTCAGACTGGGAAGTTCTTCATTGTTTCTTACTCTTAATATGTGAGAACATGCATTGTTTATGACATACACCACCTTTTAACTTTTAACATAAACAGTTTGTGCCAGTCTCTTCATGCAAGTGTTGGTGAAGCACTGGATGCTTATGAAGCAGCTCTGGGGGCAGTGATGCAGCAGGAAACTGTGCAGAACATCTGGCTGGAGTAAGTTCTTAAGGAAGGATAGTAAATTAATCTCAAAACTATTAAGTGAAGGCTACCAGAACCATCTATCTTTCTTTTTTTTTTTTCTTCCAGTTACCTTGTTTTTATCAATAGCAAAGTTGTTGGATCCAACAACAAAGTTCAAGAATTCAAGCTTTTTACTGACCTAGTGAACAGATGTCTGGTTACAGTCCCCACACGATACCCAATTCCTTTTAGTACTGCTGATTATTGGACCAATTATGAGTTTCATAATAAGGTAAAAATGTGTCTGTGGACAGTTTTAATTAAACAAAGAGACTGACCTTTTAGCAGGTACCTGTAATTTACTTGTTCAAATACAACACCAGGAGTATATGACCACTGAGAGCTAGGAATTAGTAGAAAAAGAAATAAGTATCTGAGGAGAGTGGTGCTCTGAGCAGAAGACTATCTAGCAGTGACCTTTTGAATAAAGGGTGTGTAAGGCAAAGAGAAACTTTATTATGGCATGCTTTAATACTGTGAATACAGCTGTTAATGACAAACTGTTCTTTCCTAGAGAAAGAGAAAACGTGTAAGGGAGGGAAGAGATGGTTGGGCAAGAGCGGTCTGCAGAGCTGTTACACTGGCAGATGGAAACAGTATTTAAGCTGTCAGTTTTGATCATAGAAGTTACAGTGGTTGAGAAACAGAAGAAATAAAGTAGAAGTAGGAGTAAAAACAAGTTGAGCACTTAGAGTAAAGCTTATAAAAATCCTGGGTCCCATTTTGCTAACACCAGTACATTTCTCTTGACTCACTAAATGCAGGCTGGAAGGGGTAAAATATGTGATGTTAGCAACTTGACACTAACTTTTTACTACACGAATTGATTTCTGTGTCCTTGAGGGATAAGGTGTGTAGTTGAAAAGGTTTGTAGGTGGTAACTCACTTTAGTCATGTTCATAGTTTGTCATTCCATTATTCCTAGCAAAATTAGACAGCTCTAAAGTGGATTAATGTTTATAATTCAAATTCTACAGGTAATTCTTTTTTATTTGAGCTGCATTCCAAAATCTCAACATTCCAAAACATTGGAACGGTTTTGTTCTACCATGCCTGCTAATCCTGGACTTGCACTGAGGTATGTAAAAAGACTTGTAATCAAGACAAACAGCTAGTTAACATAACTACTGTTTTTTGGGCAAGACATGCATGATTTGCTTTCTACTACAAAAGCAAAACTCTTCTTCCATTATTGCATGTTGCTTGAGGCATATTGTGCTTTCTGACATCATCTCAATCTTTCTTTTAATTGACAGGATTCCATTCTATCTACAGAAAGGTTATAATTATACAGGAATTAACTCTGCATTGTACATGATGAGTACAAACGATCAAAATTTCAAGTGTGTGGAGAAATGTCAGATATCTATTAAAATTTTGCTGTTACTTAATGATCTATTAAATGTATAGTTCCAGCATAGAACAAATAAAAATGGATACACCAGTGTGTAACAGTGCTACCTTAAGCCTTAACTTGACATTTATTTGGCAAAGATAAACCATTTTTAATTTTGAAAAAATCTTACAGGAAACAAAAACAGTTAATGTAAGCATTGTACTGATTCTTACTTGAACAGTATTTTAAACTGTGCTCTTCCAGGATTAGAGAGTCCATGTTTTACCATATTCAGCTGCAGTGAACTCACGAACATTTGATTGAATAATTTTGAAAAGTCCCCAGACACTTACTGTTCGTCATCAACAGTGACCCCAAAGAATTCAAAGCAAGATGTGAAATAAGTGTGTGTGGTTGGGGGCCTGGGGAGAGTATGTCACACCTGCCTTTGGCACACAAAGTTGAATGGCTGCATTTTAAACCAAGTTGCAATTCTGTCTAGATGGAACTTGCAACTCCTTAGACAATGTTGATACTACATGAAATGGGTGAGCAGAACTGACTGAACAGTATCTCCTAGCCACATGACTATAAAACTAATTAGCCTTCCTTCAAATATATGGCTACCTTGTGCATGCTGAAAATGGGTCTTGTAATGTGCCAAGATCATATTTTCTCTCTGATTTCACTCTTCTTCGTTATTCTCTGAAAGTATATATTTCTGTTTTGTTCTGAGAGCATGTTCAGTCAATATTGAATGTGGTGGCTTGGGGCCTTTTCCTACTTGCAACTCTTGGCTTAGATTAGGTATAATATATTTTGTGTAATGTGTTTGTATCTTTGGATTGCTTTTTTTGTTTCCAGTGATTAGAGCAGTGTTCCTTTCTCATGAATGCCTTTTACAGACTGCTTCTGCGATACTGGGAGGAGAGCAATGTTCAAATTCTGAAACTGCAAGCCAAGATGTTTACATATAATATCCCAACATGCCTGGCCATCTGGAAAATGTAATGCAACAGTCATACATCTGTTTTCATAGATATTGCTTTTGTTTATAAGGTTTACATCACAAAGGTAAATCTGAAACGTCCTTCCAATTGGGCTTATACTGGAAGTCTCTCTTTCATTAGCTTATTATTTAAACAGTAACTGTTTGCTACAACAGACAAGAGGTACTGTCACTTTAAAATGAGAAATGAAATTTCCCTCTTGGGGAAACTTATGTGAATGGATATTATGCAGATAAATATGAATGATGTATTTACAAGTTGCCTTTTTAATTCAACTATTGACTTCTGTCTCCCCCTCTCTACCCTCCCCTTTATATATCACAATAGCAGTAATCTTCATTATCCAGTGATGCTGAACTGATCTTTTTCTTCAGTGTTTGTTCATAATGGGGAACCACTGAAATGTCTTGCTCATGTAAGGTTGTTTTTAAAAAATGGCTATTTTTATCTTTTCACTGTAGATTAACATCATTGGAAGTTAGTCAGTTTCTTCTCAAGGAATTTGTAATTCCATTCCACAGTCAGTATTCTGCCACTAATGGCATTTAAAGTCTTTCAAGAATAAATATTTTTATATATTTCTTTTCCTCAGAGCCATTGCTGCCGAATGCTTTCTAATGGGACAAAGAGAAGTAAGTCAACACAGCTTACTAAAAATGAGTAATTAAAAAATGCTGTAAAACTTTTCATACCTTGGCTTTATCCAAAGCAATAGTCATCTCTTAAACCCAAGATTTCTAGATAGTTGAAATACTGCATGTGTAAACACCGAAGCATTTGCCTCAATTGTGAGAAATATCTTTGGCAATCAAGGTAGAGTGGATTATATCAAGAGTACTTGTGCATACTGTTTGTGTGTATCTTTCCCTTACCGGGGGTGGGGAGCTGTATTCTTCTCCCACTTGCGGTGTGTGCTTTTGTGTTTGGGTTTTTGTTTGTTTTTTGGTTTTGGTTTGGTTTTTTTAACCTGGAGGAGATTTCTAGCACTTAAAATACAGTAGAGGGAAGGAAGGGTTGTTGTGCTGGAAGATGCTAACGTAACGATTATCTTTACAAGTGGTTGGAAGGGTCAGTCTGCCAAGCCAATGTATGTAGAGAGTTTGAGTACCTGACCCCACCAAAGGCATCAATTCTTTTTCTCCAAAAATAGCAAGTTCACGCATTAGTACTTTGGGGAGGGACATCTTTTTCTCACTCTGTATACAAATACAAGAGGTTTTTGGTACAGCAACTGAGTCACTTTTCAGTTCAAACAGAATGGATCTTCCTGGTATTGTTGCTGTTACCTTCAAAATACTCTTCTGCCTGTGGAAAGATGCTGTGTGCTGGGGGGATCACGAGGCCCTGGGTTTGTGACACCACTTGCTTGTGGTGTTTTGGAGCTACTTCTCTGCTGTATCTTGTTTTGTCTCATTCTTGTACTGACTGATTCTCAGCATCCTTTTCTGTTAGTCTGTCTTTGAAACGGTATTAAAGCTTTAACTGATGCATAAGGGCTAGCATGGCTATTGTTAGACTCGCACATGAAATCTTCTCTTTCTTTTTTTACTGTCTCCCTAGAATGTTTAAAAACAGCACCCCCCCAAGCAGACAGTTATTTGGTTTGTAAGATCAAATAGTTCAAAGTCAGGAGATATCAAAGGCATGGTTGCCTATTCAGCCTTAATTCTGTCTCTGTGTTGATGGTTTGGTGTAATCTGTAATTAGTCACAGATCCCTGCTTCAGTCATTGTATTAGATGGACTACATTTTAAGGCACTGCCTATAGTGAGGCTGGTGACTTAAAAGATGCCTGCTTTGTTTGGTTAAAAAGTTAGAAAAACGTATTTCAAATGAATCAAAAAGAGAGTCCTTAAAGAAAATTAATCAATTGGAATGAAGGCATATGTGAAACATTGTAACTGGATTACACCCAGAAGAAATGCTGTGGTTTTCTTCTGCAACCACCTGACTATATGATGTAGAGTAAAATCTCTTAAGTAGGTACACACATTGCAGTTGAGTTTTTCTAAGGCGGGGGCGGGGGCTTAGTTTGGGATGTAGTGAGCATTTACAACTGTTTACGCAGATCAGTGGCTATTCCAGATAACTGGCTTTTCTAGGAAACAAGTAGGATATTGTTTTAAAATTGAATTGTGATTCAGATTCTGGATTTCCTGTTCCTGGAGAACCCGTCATTTATTCCCTTCAAAGGTCATGTAAGGTTTGCTAAAAGAATATAAAAATGTGTATGAGTATTTAGAATGTCAACAAATACCTCCCCTAATGAGACTCTGATAAAAGTTGGTACTTTAGATACCGGTAGTTGAAGGAGACTTGAGTAAATACTTTCATTAAACACTTTGCTCCTGTATTTCCAACTATAAAATGGTAAACCCATTTTTTCTTTTTAGAGAGTTGCAAAGACATACTGATTTTTTTTTAAAGCACAGATAGATGCTGAAGGAAAAAAAGCCTATGAACCAGTTATTTTCATTGCAGAGTTGGGATGGTATGCAATAAGCAAGACCTTGAGACTACATATTGAGTGGTGAAAGAGAAATAATCAGTAAGCTGCTTCATTCCTGGAGTGTGTTCCATCCTGTGCAATGAATGAGGCAAGAGTCTTGTGAAGAAAAATAGAATGTCCTCATGTAATTAATCATGTGCATACAAGGGTCAGAATTAAGGTCAGACATAAACTTGCCTTTGCTTTTAGTAGCAATTTAATGCTTGACTTTGAAACTTTTTTAAAAACAGATTTTAAAAATTATTGCAAGAGATTTTTTTGTGCTTCAAGTCGCTAATTTTGAGTGCACAAAGTTGTGCTGGCTTTTAATACTTATTTTTATTTTACAGGTCCACCATTTATATCAGAGAGCCCTTCAGAAGTTACCTCTATGTGCAACACTGTGGAAAGATGTAATGTTTTCTCCTTATGATTCAGTTTGAGGTTTCATATAAATTTTCTGCATATCCCATATCCATAGATGTGGTGATGCTCAAGCTCTGGCTAAATCTTATATCTGCTTCCCCATCTCTTACAGCAACTCTTGTTTGAAGCATCAGGAGGAGGTAAAACTGATAACCTGAGAAAACTAGTTTCCAAGTGCCAAGAGGTTGGAGTCAGCCTAGATGAGCTTTTAAATTTAAACACTTACAGAACAGAAAGCAAGAATCACTGAACGCTGGGTACGGTCAGCCATAAGTCCTATTAAATGCCAAAATCAGTTGAATGATTCTTCAGGCTGATTCATGCCTAAGATCTGTGTAAGGCAGATGAGTATTGCTGAGCATATCGAGTCTCCAATCTGCTTTCCTTGAACCTGGAAACAATTAACATGACCCTCCTCTGGAAAAATGAACTCCCTGTCTGGCCTTGCTTCTGGGCCCTGCCAGATTCTCATAACGTCATGTACGTAAGTATAGTTAATCAAAATGACAGACATTATTTTTTTATGTTTTCTTTTTATTTTCTGTTTTCTTTGTTTTGCTGTTCCTGATTCACTTGACACTCTCGCTGATGCCTGAGAGATCTGTGTTTGGGATTAATTTACTGGGCTGTGTTTACAGTAAAAAGCAAGTAGTCCATTTTGGGTTTTTCCTTTTTTAAACCTTTTTTGAGACTTTTTCATTACAGGATTTAAAACAAAAGCAGCCGCTCTTAAGGAAAGCGTAACTGCCGTGGCCACAAGTATGCTTCTTGCACTTGAAGGCTGTAAGAGGGTTGCTTACTGCCCTTTTCTGCATTGGACTCACGGCAGAGACTATTAAACTTGAAGATTAAAGAAACTATTGCAAATGCCAGTGCATCAGAACATGAGTGGTCAATTATGTGCAATTTTTTGTAAAGAAATTTTAATTTATAATAAAGTTTAACAGTTTAAAGAAAGTTTAATATTGATCTGTTTTGTATTGGTACTACCTTGTGGTATGACAGGTGTTTTTACAGAGATATTTTCAATACAAGCTGACCTTTTAAAAAAAAAAATAAAAAATCTGTTGTCTTTTGTTATTTTGATCAAAAGATAGGCGAATGCAGTTGAGCTGCCTAATGTGGATGTAGAGTAACTACATCGCAATGGGTTTTTTCATGCTCTTGCCTCAGGCACACAGATGTTTGTCCCATAACAATTATTCCTGTCAATAATGCCACTGTGGTAATGGAAGGTACATTTTATATTTTGTCGTTTTCACCATTAATGAAATGAGGCCCCCTTTCCAAGGTCACTGCATGTACATTGCAGAGATATGGTCAAGTCACTCAACCAGTGATAAGACTGTTCACATCAGGTTGGCTTTCCACCTGTTTTTCCATCTGTGCCAAATTATATCAAAAGATAGGCATAGTACTTTTTGCATAGGTGACTTACGAAGATGCCGTGAAGACAGTGAACAAGTGGTCTTCATGTTTGAGAATGAGGCAAAGTGGTTTGTGACATGTAACTTTATCTGAAATTACGCATGAAGCAGCTGTCTTAAAGGAGAGAAAAGTGGGAAATACTGGTTTTCATCTAGGGGAATGGAGGGTGATTCTGCACCTTAAGTCAACCTGTATTTAAGCATGAATTATAAGTTAAACTTCAAATACACCAAATACTACAAAACTACTGGTTTTGTAGTACATAACTAAAACAAAACAAAAGCTAACTCAAACCCATTCTTCATGGTAGTAAAGTGGTATCCTGATTTCTTCAAACTTATGTGGTACAGCTCAGAATGAAAAAGGCATAGACTGTGAAAGTGCAGTATTTAATTCTTTTATTAAAACACTTCAAGTATGGTAGAAGCTGGCTTATACATGCTGCTCAAATATTCTTTCAAAAATTGTCTTTAAAACTTTGTTGATAGTTGATAATTTTGTGCAGCAACACCTAACTAAATGCCTGCAGTATTTATTCTAGTGTGATACCATTTTACCTATTCTGCTGTTAAAAATAGAAAAGCTTAATGCTGCCAAGGGTTACAGCACTTTTAATGGTGTCTTATGGATTCCCTAGCTTAGGTTTGCCTTATACTTAGGACTGTTACTTTGTTACCTTTCTTGCCTTGCTGTACAGTGAGTTTATAACAAAAGGCCTAGTGTCTCGTTCTAAGGAGACCTTAAGCTTTAAATTTTCATCAAGGATTAATCATAGGTACTCTGCCTTAATGGCTTCTCACATACTTGGAGATAAGGGGAGGGGGAACCAAAACCCCACAATGTTCTGTCTTCCATTTGCCTTAATCCATATTGCTTTAATTAAAATACTCCCGCTTTATATGTGGCCTTTTGACCCAATTTTGCTTGGCTTGATGGTATGTGAAAGTAGCTAATCATAATGGGAATTGTTCCATTTAGGAGCTGGAATGAAGAAGTATGAGGAAGCTGTATGTTCTTTTGAGCAGCACAGGCCCTTTTTTTCGCCAAGCAAGGAACAAAATGCACTGCTGGGTAACGTAGGACTGCCAGGAAGGATTTAGAGCTTCCACAGGCCTGCAGTTAGCATTGAATCCTTCTGTGCTCTGGTATTCTGGTAGTTACAAAGAAGGCGTTCCATTTAAGAAATAAACAAGGTGGGTTTTTTTTCTGTCATTTGAAAAACTTCATTAATTCATCACCAGGAAGAATGAAATTTAACCAATGGTATTAAAGTAATCTATGTATTAGTCTTTTAAATTAGTGATCTTCCCTGAGGTCCCTGTTCTACAAGAAACAAATTTCAGATTACAGGCAATAATGGTGAATAGCTGGGAAGAAAGGGTAACTCCAGTCAATCAAGCAAAATATGAGCTCATTAAGAGGAAAAATAATGTTAGCAGGAAAGCACAGTAATTTTTAACATAAAACAATGCTGCCCTTTCTTCTATGCTCAGAATGGCTACTTGATTGCTGTGAATAGTGATCTAGTTATTTGGCCTTTAGTTTAGTCTTTCTGGAAACAAAGTCTAGGTCTTTAATAGTACTGCACCAAACTAGTCCTACCGCAGTATTGCAAAGACACAACAATAGCAACAAGACATTCAGCCGTGTTTATTAGGAAGAAAAATAAATGGAAATTATTGTTTGTTTTGTTTAGTACATTCAGTGAAGACCCACATGAAGATCATCTTGCTATTAGTCATTTTAGTGCTTATCAAGACAATGATCAATTTATGGGATGGCATGCTGTTTACTTTTCACAAAAGTTCAGTTTTAACCTGGCTTTCTTATAGGTGTGCTCTCCACAACTACAAGGTGAAGGCGTGTTGGAAAGTAAGTGCAGAGGGAAGCCAAAAGATTTTAAAGAAATTTAGATAGAAAAGCTTAAGGTAGTCTTAACCTTTCTGAGATAACTGAGACTTGTCTTTTCCTTTAATTTTTTTTTTTTGGGATACAAAGTAGTATTTTTCTGCAAGACACATCCTCTTTTCACTGGGTTCATGGATGAGCCTACTCTTGCTTCTAGGCCCATTGGTTAATTGCATTTTATATAGCAATATTTATTGGGAATTAGCAACTCTTAAAAGCAGGTGTGGATTCCCTTTCATGTTCTACAGGGCTTGTTTCAGGTGAAACTTTTAAAAACTTGTAGTGGGTGGTTTGTGTTTATATATAAACTTAAAAAAGATCCAGGAATTTTCAGTCTCACAGGAGTATTTCCTAAAATGAATGAGTGAGCAGGGTCACCTCATCTCAATAGCATCAGGGGTATGAACCTTTTAAGAGAGATGTGAAGAGGTTGGCAAACTGAAGAGATGCAAAGCAGGTATACAGGAAGCCGAGAACATGAAGACAAAACAGAAGAGACTGCTTCAATTAGCAAAGAGTAATAGGTAAATTTGAACTGTCCTGTAACAACAGTATGCAATCCGTGTGCTATAGACATCAGCTGGGCACCTCTTGTTCTGCTGCTGAGTAGGAAGCTCTTCAGAAGAACACCGTAGTCTTGCAAGAAGCTTGATGGACTGTCCACCTTGCTATTAGCTTTGGCTGTTGCCAGCTGCCCTGTGGTGTGCTTCTAGAAATAACTTGTTTTCATTGAATTATATTAATTTTACTTTCACCATGCTGCTTGTGTTTGGGGGCCCTTGTGCCTCCTGTTATCCAAAGTGTGAAAATGAGAAAAGCCTCGAACTGTTCTTACTGCCTGGGGCTGTGAGGTAGAATACTGTGATGTCCCTTTCCCTTTACTTACGTGATTCTCCAATTCATCTGTGAGTTTCTTAAGCTTTTGCGAGGGGAAAGGAGAAAGGGAGCAGCGAGTAAGTCGAAAAAACAGGAAGAAAGATTCCACTAGGCATTACCTTCTTGTAAAGAGCATAGGGAGCATCTGCTCCTTAACTTTAGTCATCATTCATGACCATTCTTTTTAGCACTGCATGTTCTAAGGTTCCTCATAGCTTCAATTTCACTCTTCAGTTTTCCTCAGAGCGAAGCATTGTCAGATGTTGAGTTATCCCCACCTCTTCTCTGTCTCACTGCTTTGAGGTACCTCTGAACGACTGGCTTTGCTCTGAGCTTGAGGCTGAGCCCTTACTTTTCTCTGGGATTCGCAAAGAAGAATTTTTTTCTCCAAGGTCTGAACTGATCAGTGTCTCAAAGCTAAGCAGCCTTCAGCTGTGAAAGCAGACCCACCAACAAACAGCATTTCCACCACTAACATCTATCTAATTAGTACAGTTCTGAAACACTGGGCTAGTATTGGGAGATGCAGAGACGGCTACAGTGGTGTTTAATACAGTCGTTCTGGATAACTGCCATGAGTTTATCGGCTCTGAACATCTGGCATTGGTACCTGTGGGTGCAGAAAGGGAATGGGCTCTGATCTGATGCAAATCCCTAGTTAGCTGAGTAGACCGAAGTCCCCGTGGGCAGGGACATCTTTCAGTAGATCAGGTTGCTCAAAGCCTTGTCCAACCTGACCTTGAACGCTCCCAGAGATGGGGCATCCACAACTTCCCTGGGCAACCTGTTCCAGTGTCTCACCACCCTTATCACAAAAAATTTCTTCCTTATGTCCAGTCTAAATCCACCGTCTTTCAGTTTAAAACTGTTGCCCCTTGTCCTGTCACTGCAGGCTTTGGTAAAAAATCCGTGTCTTTCTTACAGGCGCTAGTTCTTAAGCCCATGTCAGGTGTCAGTAGGATGCTTTAACTCTTAGCTGTTGACCTCCGCATCCAGCAAGTTGTTTTGCAGCCGCATCCGAGCTTTTGAATTGCAGTCATTGGTCATATAATTGTACCTAGTTGGTTTTTATTTCTGCTTGTAGTGCTGAGTTAATGCTATTCCTGTATGAATTGCATAGTAGATGGATGGTAGATTCTTGAGCTGCTTTATCTTACCCTTTTTGTGCTTCTAGGACATACTGTGAAGACAGGGAAAAGCTTTTTTTTATTTTTCTTTTTTTTTTCTATCCAGATTACAAACCTTGAGCAAGGAGTGAAGGGAGGGAAACCAAAGCCTTGGCTTAGCTCATTAATTTATTGAGTTTTTCCTGGTTGGGTTATATAAAACTGCAAAGACACCAAAAATGTAATCACATAAAGAATAGGACTTTTTACTCAATTAAAACGTGCTTCCTCCTGTTCTTCCATGCTGACAATTAATAGCCTGCTACCTTTATTTTTTGGAGTACTGATTTATGCTGAGACTACAAGAGGTGTTAGAGCTGTGCATCAGAACCTGACCAGTCCTTACAAGCATAAGTGGATGCTGGTATTTGATACTAAAAATTTCATAACCAATTTCTCTCGTATCTGATAACCCACTTAATAGCCACTGCGATGTTGTCAATCCCATAGCAAGTTAGGTGTCTGTAAGGAAGCTGGGCTCGGAGTATGTGGGGGGAAGATGTAGAGTTCTTCCACGGCCAATAGTCATGGGAAGTGGTATGCCATCCTCACAGAGAAGCTAATGAAGTATGGACTGGATGAGCAGATGGTGAGGTAGACTGAAAACTGGCTCAACAGCTGGGTCCAGAGTGTGGTCATCAGTGGTACAAAGTCTGGTTGGAGGTCAGTCACTAGTGCTGTAGCCCAGGGGTCAGTACTGGGCCCGGTCCTGTTTAACATCTCATTAATGATCTGGATGATGGGGCATATGTACCCACAGCACATTTGCTGATGACACAAAATTGTGGGGAGTGACTGATATGCCAGAGGGTCATGCTGCCATCCAGACAGACCTCAACAGGCTGGAGAAATGGGCCAACAGGAACCTTGTGAAGTTCAACAAAGGGAAGTGCAAAGTCTCGCTCCTGGGGAGAAATAACCCCAGGCACCAGTACAGGCTGGAAAGCAGCTTTGTAGAAAAGGACCTGGGGGTCCTGGTAGACACCAAGTTGAATGTGAGCAAAAAATTCCCCTGTGGCAAAGGCAGCCAACAGCCTCCTGTACTCCATTAGGAAGACCATTGCCATCAGGTCGAGAGAGGTGATCTCTCTCCTCAGCACAGATGAGGCCACAGGTGGATTGATGTGTCCAGGTCTGGTTCCCCACTACAAGAGAGGTATGAAGCTACTGGAGCCCACTGAATGGCCACAAAGATAATTAAGGGACTGGAGCATCTCACATATAAGGAAAAGCTGTGAGAACTGGGACTCTTCAGCCTGAAGAAGGCTTGGGGGAAGATCTTATCAATGTGTACAAAAGGAGGGTGTAAAGAGGATGGAGTCAAGCTCTTCGTAGTGGTGCCCAGTGATAGGAGTAGAAGCAATGGGCACAAACTGAAACACAGGAGGTTTTGGCTGAATATCATTAAACATTTTTCTACTGTGAAAGTGACCAAGCACTGGCACAGTTGGCCAGAGAGGTGGTTGAGTCTCCATCCTTGAAGACATTCAAAAACTGTCTGGACATGGTCCTGGGCAACTGTGTCTAGGTGGCCCTGCTTGAGCAGCGGGTTGGACCAGATGACTTTCAGAGGCCCCTTCCAGCCTCAACCATTCTGTGATTCTGTCATGTTCCTGCTGCACGTTAAATCTCTGTGTGCTTTCACTACCTTTGTCTAATCAGCTGCACCTGGCCCCTAATTTCCTTCCTGCTCCTTTAGTCAAGGGTGAAAAGCATGGAGCCACGCCAGCAATCTAGGTTCTTTCTTACCATCCCTGGCTGAGACACAGCTGTGAGCATGTGATCTTTTGCACTTGACTAACTTTGTTTGTAAATACTTCTTAGCTTAGTGTATACAGTAGCTTAAGAGCTAGCTATGGACTTTATAGAGTTGTTTTAGTGCTTTTATTGAGGTGTTCTCCCAACTGCCCAGCCTTTGTTTTATGTAGTCAGTACAGGGATTGCAGTTACTGATACAGACTTCCTGCCCAGCTTTATTCTTTCTGGAGGTAACCATGGACTTCAAAGAAAGGTGTATTTCAGGTTTTGTTTAGGTTGGCAGAAACAGATTGGCAGAAACAAAAAATTAATGGTTTAAATTGAAAAGACTAAGGGTGCTTGTTGATCTTGTACAGCAGGTGGTTGAGACCCTGCCTCAGACCTGTGAAGGTCAGGTGTAGAATTGGCTCGCTCTCAAAATCCTTCAGGCATATTCTTTGTGCGTCTGTGCTCGTGCTGCCCTCAGTGCTCATTAAGTACTACTCAAAGGAGTAGCTAACTTCTCAAAGTGACAATATCTCACCAAACATTAGAAATCCACATCGTCTTCGGGGGAGCTAATTGAAAAGGGACAGTGAAAACCTCCACATCCTCCAGCTTTCCTGAAGAGCGCAGTACAGCTCGAACCCCTATACATTCGTTGGTCTGTGGTACTGTCCTGTATGTATACCACATCCAGCTGGATGCTTGGAACCAATTCCACAACAGACAAGGTTGAGATTGTGTTGATCATGAAAGACTGTGTGTATTTCTGTCTAATCAGGAAGAATTAGGTCCTTTTTTTCTTTTTTTTTTTTTTTGCCAGGCTTTTACTATAAATGTCACCAAAAATCTTACTCAGCTTTGAAGATTCTCTGTAGTTGTCATCTAGGGCCTGGGATGAAAATCCTTTGAAGGATTAATCATTGTTTTACAGTCTTAAGGGTCTGCACAACTACTAAGTGATGAGAAACAAATCCAATGAGAAATAGCAGAGGTCATCCTTGCTGCCATTTCTCCCTCATTCTGCCAGTTCTTCATCTGCTGATGATAACCTTTTACTGTAGCATTTGATAAATATAATGGCCAAACCTCTGTAGGCAGATGTCAAAATAGTCTGAGACTTTTTCCTGTTCTTCAGCCCTTAATGCTGGAAAGACTATCCATGCCAGACAAAATATGCTGGAATTCCATGCCACCTGTTGCTGATGGCATAATCTGTATTTATCTGAGAAAACTGATGAATTACCTAGCGTCCTTTTCTTTTTTTTTCTGTTTTTTTCTGTTTTTTTAAAGAACAGATCTGCCTCTAGATTTTGCTTACTAACTGTAGGAAATTGAGCACTCCCCCTTCACCACCTCCCCCCAAACTCTAGGTATGTAGCAAGCATCAAAGAAAGCCTTCCTGGAACCAAGCAGAAGTGGTCAGACTTGGAACACTCTTGAGCTGGGCTGTTTTAAAATTGCAAACCGTGATGACTGTTACAGAGGTGCAGTTATCCCAGTAGAGCTAATTACTGTGAGCACATTTCTCCTAGCAACGTATGGATAGCAATGTATGGATGAGTTGAAATTTCCTTGATCAAGCAAAATTCACTTGTAACGTATTTGAGGAAGCAATTGATGGCCCTGATGTGGCCTTAAGATATGTAAATTCTTCTTTGTCACTGCAGTTGCTATCACAGTTGTAGTCTTCAAAATCTGGAAGCTGTAAATCTCTAGAGAAATTCTGCCATCTGAGATACTTGCTTACATCATGATTAAAATGGAGGAACCCTTCATGCAGAGAAGAATATCAAAGACTCTGGCCTTTAGTGAGGAGTTGCAATAGGAAACATGCACCAGGCAGCAATCACAGAAAGCTGTCACGGAATCACAGAATCACAGAGCCACAGGGGTTGGAAGGGACCCTGTCCCTTGGAAGCAGGTAAATCATCCCTGAAGGAAGAGAATAATCACAAAACAAAAAATCTCTTCCTTGCTGAAGGTGGTTTCTCTGTGTTCCTGAGAACCACTTGGTCTGGCCCTCTGTCAGTTCTGCCCTTTTCTAGCAATTGTGGGTGTTGCCTGGTTTTGTTTTTCCTTTGGTCCATAAAGAGGACTTTGGAAATCATCAAAATAGATTCTATTTATCAAATAGAATATTCAATAGAATGGACTTAAATGAATTTTCTGACAGAAGAAAAAACCTAATTCTTGACTTGCCCGCCACTAGATCTGTGGGATGGGTTTGTGTCCCCAAGGCTCCAGAATGCTCATGGACCTGCATCTCTCCTTAAGCTGGTCCGACCTTGACTAAGCCCCTTCCTCCTCACAGGTAGTTTGAGTTCATGACCCTTGAAATGTCGTTCAGAATTACAGGGCAACAAAGTTTCTATTTTGTGCGAATAAATGAGAAGTCTGATCCCCCAAATTTATGTCATGAGACAGTGCAGCTGAGGGATGCATGCATTGGTCATCTGATCAGCTTTTTAGGATTATGAGCGGACTTCTTCCCTATGAACATGGAAACACAATCTGAGCAATAATGTAATTTCTTCCCACTAGTAATATTTCTTTGGACTTCAAATATAAGGTTCCCAAGTGATGGTCAGCTACTCAAACCAACTGCAGTCCCACTTCCCTTTGCAGGTTTTATGTTGACAGACTCTGGTCACATCTCTTCTGCTAGATAGCTTTATGTGCTTTGGTTTTGTCTTTGTTGAAGGACACCATTTGTGTATCCACAAAAAATCACAGACTGTTTCACTGACACTGATTTTGGTGGGATAGGGAGACTGCATGGTATTTACATTGTTTTAGGGAGACAGAATTTTTAACAAACTGCATGTAATCAAGCCCATTTATGTTTATGGAGTTTCATTGTCAGTTGTTTCTTAAAACCTAGCTTACCTTTCAGCATCTGGCTAGTAAAGTAATTTATTTCCTTGGTGCTGGGAATATCAAAAAGAAATAATTTGAATAATTTTGCTAGATGTTATGTCACGTCTTTGCATCTGGTAGATTACAAAGATAGTTTCTGAGTGAGTTGAATGTAAGCAGCTATGTCTTAGTGGTATTTGATTAGAAGATAATAAATTTGTGGGTTATGTATCTAATGAAAACACTGTTAGTTGAATATCTCTACCTATTTCATCTAAGATATACAAGTTATACCTCTTCTGTAATGAGAGTGTAATTGTAGATGTGGCAATTCTCCTAACTAGCTTGGATAGAGTACAAACAAAGAAGCAGCAGCATTGACTTCAAAATTTTTCAGCATCTTTCAAATCCTTTAGAAATTTCAAGTAGGTTACTGAGGTAGTTATAGTGCATAGAAATAGATGGAGCTGTATCTTACTTGAGGACTCTAGACTAAAACCAGCAGATGTCCTTACACGTCCTGCCACTTCACCTGAGGCTGGGGGTCATCCCAGTTTGGTTTGATTTTAGGGAGCGGTCAGGAATGAGATGAGAGCAGAAAAGGGCTCTTTTCCAGAGTCGGTCAGTATTTCATGCCAGGGGATATCTGTTGCTCTGAAGAACAGAGCAGGGGTGTTAGCTTATCCTTATCTGTAAGGTGGCTTAATGTTTGCAACGAACCCAAGATCAAAATTTGGTTTAAAAGAGGATGTAGACGTTAACTGCTACTTTTCTTTTTTATTGCGTACTACTATTTGTTGTTGTCCTACCTGAGTAGCAGATAATAAAGCAGAGTATGGCTTGTAACTGAAACTTAGCCTTGTAAAATTGTTGGCAACGAATTATCTATGCGTCTGTTTGTTCTCTGTTAATGGGAGCATAAAATCCAACCATAAAGTTTGTGGCGCTGCACCTGGGGTACTGGCAGAAGTGACCGTATCCCGGCTCAGTAAAATGCTGATAAAGAGTAAATGGGAGGAAGCCTCTCAGTGCAGACAGCAGGGTCTGATCTAGCAGAAAACAGCAGAGAAAAGACAGTGATGCTGTCGTGTAAGTGACTTGCTTCAGTGAGTCTGAGCTGGGGAAACCTGTGCATCTTTGAAAAAGGAAATGATCTTGAATTATTTTCTCACCACTACCACATGTTATGGCCACAAGTGATCTGTGAGAATCATTTGCTCTTTGAAATGATAATCCTCATCGATTTCTATATCTTCTTTTTATTTTCATGACAGCTGTCAATCTGGCTTTCATTTGTGACCCTTGTACTTAGGTCAGTCTCTTTTCTGGTCTGTTTGAGAAAACGGTGTGGCTGAGGAAAGGTGGCTGGGAACTTCTAAGTACGGGTGTTGAGAACAATGATGTTTTCTCTTGTATTGACCAGTTAATACAGCCTGAGTTGGAAGGCAGAAGAACTGCTCTTACAAGCCTGCATTAGGAAGTTTTGGTTATGATGATGTGATGTGGGAACAGCCCATATTTTTCAGCCCCTTCTCGCTGTAGTTGTATCTGCCTTTCCCATCAGCCTTCACCATTCCCTCTTGAGACTTCCTTCTCCTTCTGAAGCCTTCTGTGAACTTTCTTTCTCTTCTGCCAGGAGCAGTTAGGTAGATTTTTGTAGGAAGGTCACCACCAAGGCTTGTGCTGTTCAGATCTCTGCACGCTCAAAAGAAGCCAAACTTTGTTTAATCTGTCGGGATAGCAGGAAAGAGTGGTGGTACATTCCTTGCTTGGCCCTAGAGAGACCAGCAAGACTGAAGCATGTTTTCAAAAGGGCAGTGGCTCTAAACTGTGTGATTACAGGTATGATACCATCATTCCTGTAAAATGGAGGATCAACTTAAGAATCTGCCTACACAGAGGAAAAGCTCAGTGGTTTAAAAAATTATATTCACAAAGTTGTCTTGAGATAGCTGAGGCTATGCTTAAAGACACTAGTGCAGGGTATGCTGAAGGTTTGATGATGGATGCAGATGGTGTATAGCAAGACCAGACTCTGTGTCAGATGCATACTGCAGTACTGGGCGGGCAGCATGGATGCCTCACTGCCTCCAAAGCCAAAGTTTCCAACAGAGGGTGATGGGCAGAGGACTCTGATGCACCTGGGTACTACAAGGCACTCATTAAAGAATTGGAGTTAGGCTCCCTGCTTGAACGATTCTCTTAGAGGAACCTGTGTCTCTTTATGTTACTGCAGAAGGAGCTTAGAGAGGTCGGCATCCATGCCTCAAACGAGTCCTTGGTGTCAGCAGGACAGTCTATGCTATCTTTGGGAGGAGCACCCAGGATGGCCTCTGAAAGCTGTGATACACTTCAGAGTATATAGGCGAGGGCTTTGAGATCCATGTGCTACACTGGGAACAGTCAGTCACAACAGCATTTAGCATTCCCTGTCCACCAACTTAGCCTATTTAGAGAAGATAATGTGCTTTTATTATAAGGAGGATTTTGTTAGTCTTCGTGGTGCATTCATGTTACTGTACTCCCTACAGCACAAATACATGACAAAATCATTGTTGACAAGACAAGGCACTAACTGGAAGACTATTGTGCAGACATATATATTCTTTAAGCAGAAGTTGGACAACATCATAAAAGCAAGCGTGTCTTGGTGACAGTAATTCTCTTTGAGAAAGGGTTAGGCTTTTTTTTTTCCCCCCTTTCTTTTTCCGCTCCTCCATGGATACAAAAAAAAGACACAGGACTTGCCCTTTTTCAGCCAGCAACCCATGGCATATTTTCTGCTAAACTGTCACAAGCCAAATGTGGGAGAGTTGAATAAAGCCAAAGACTGAATTACAGGCAACAATCTTGTTTAGACTGCACAGAACTTCTGCTTCTTGTTTTTATAGTGGGTCTGTTTGCTCCAGCTGAGCAATGTCCTGGGGGACACGCATGTGGCACTTGTGCACCAGCTCTGAGTGGAGCAGTTTTGACTTGGTAAGTAGGAATTCCTGCTTCCATGTGTTTTCTGGTTGTACAGCCCCAGAATAATCTGAGGCTGGAGTCTGGAGAAAACTGTGAAGAGAGAAAGATATCACACCATAAATAATACACGTGGACTTAAAACTGCATGACGGGAGATAGGAAAATGGCCAGTGGAATTCATCTGTGAGGCAAAAAGTCAATGTTTTTGTCTGAAATCAGCACGTGAGTGGGTCAGTGTCTGTAAAGTGCCAATGAACACAAAGCCTGTGCTTTTATCACTTGGTCAGCATAATCCTTCCAGAGTGCTATGTTGAGTTGTTTTTGAAGGCCCTGTGCCAAGGCTTTATCAGATCAACCTAGATCAAAGGTTATGCTTGATTATTATGTTTTTATACTTTCTGCCTTTTTTTTTCTGTCCAGTTCTACTAAGCAGTCCAGAGGCTTTAAGTTATGAAAAGCGTTTGTTGAAATGGAGCAATGAAAACTCTTTCAGCCTGACCTTCTCTCACCCAACGTGTAGATGGGTGGAGAACACGGAGGTACAGCGCTGGGACCTGAGCTCACTCCCTGTATTGTACACACTCTGCTTTCTGATGTAGTGCAAGTCCTAAATCATAATTGGGACAAATGGCTGCACAGAAAATCGTCCATAGAAACTTGGAGCAGCCAGTCACAAAGCACCCACTGATGGGCTACTGGGCCTTACCCAAAACTGGTTTTTGCGTTTGCTAGATCACAAGCAATTGGACAATGGAGCGGGCTGGAAAGTTTCTAAGCAGTCAGAAATCCACCCGGTTGCCCAGGATTTAATGCTTCCAGGTCTGCTGGACACACTGATAGGATGCTAAGCCTAAACCCTGGACCTTATCCCTCTGAATTATCTGATTCGTGCCAGAAACTCCAGAAACACTGGTTGTATTAGTGTGATTGGGCAAGATGCGGACTCAAGTACAAACTAACAATTTAACGTGCTGTTAGCAGGCTCCCTGGCATGGCTTTGGCCCATGTTGCATCTGTTACAGGTATTGTTTGGTGAATTAATGTGGGCCAAACACTGTTCCCAACATGTTTTATGGACAAGACCACTTTATTTTGAGGGAAAGAGGGACTGGAGGAAGTGTAAGTGTGTAGACCTGGATTATGCCTAAGGGCAGAGAATATCCCCAGGCTGTTTAATTCACAGTACAGGTGTGACCACTGCATCTAGACGCATGAGTCAGGTTGTGTGCTGGTACTCTAGACCCAGAGGAGCTCATAGATTCAAGCACACCAACTAGATCCTCCTGGCTTTTTGCTGGATGGAGCTGGGATCCTAGAAGTCCTGAGTGCGCAGACTGCCAAAGATGGGATCCTGACACATTTTCCTGAACGCAGCGAGAGGCAGCAGCTGGGCTGTTGACACTGCCCAAGTGTTCTTCCAGCTGAAGCCCTCCAGCGCAGCTTAGATCTCTTTTCCTTCAGGTCCCCTGAGGCAGCATGAAACGTCAGCCTTCTGAGGCCTGTAGTGATTGAATGAGTACGTACACAGTTATGTAGGGTGAAAGAGGGGATGCTTTCCTAATAAAGGGATTATTTTTCCACATGCTTTATAGAAACTGTGGTGGTGATGGCAATGAAGATCCCAGTCTGAGCAGTGAAGTGCATGCAGACTGCGGTATGTTGTAGGACATGTTTTTGCTTTTGAGGAGTGCTAGTCTCTTGTCATATGTCCCTGCCATAATTTGCCCACCTGCACACTTGCTGGGATGCAGTATTTAGGTTGCACACGTGGGCTGGGAGACTGCTGTCAAAGTGGGCTGCAGTCTTGACCATTTTCTTGGATTCTCCAGCACACTTTCTAATGTCCTACCTGCCTTAAGGTTTTGGAATCGGGAACTGTAACACTTCAACAGGTTCAGGACATCCCTGTCCCATCTCCAGCCTTCCAAATACTTTGTGTTTAAAGCTTACGTTGTTAGATAGCTGAAGAAACAGGAACATGTGCTTTTTACAGAATAATAAATGCATAAATATGAACAAAATTAAGTCCCAATACACTTAGATGCCTTGATTTCTTGACCACTCTTCTGTATGGACATGACAGTCTTCTGTGCATGATTTCCTAGTCCCCATTTTCCCAGATCTGATTAGCTGGGGTTTGTTTTCTATGCCTTTGGCTTTCCTGCCATCGTTTTCCTCAGTGCGGCTGATGAGATCCTTTTCTCTTATAATGCTGGAGCCCTTTGATCAGTTTTATCAGTTGATAAAACTGATAATCTGCTCTGCTCTGGTGAGACCCCACCTGGAGTACTGCATCCAGCTCTGGGGCCCTCAGCATAAGAAGGGCATGGATCTGTTGGAGCGAGTCCAGAGGAGGGCCACGAAGATGATCAGAGGGATGGAGAACCTCTGCTATGAAGGCAGGCTGAGAGAGTTGGGGTTGTTCAGCCTGGAGAAGAGAAGGCTCTGGGGAAACCTTATAGTGGCCTTCCAGTACTTAAAGAGGGCCAACAGGAAATATGGGGAGGGACTCTTGTTGTGTTGTGATAAGACAAGGGGTAACGGTTTTAAACTGGAAGAGGGTAGATTTAGATTAGGTATTAGGATGAAATTCTTTACTGTGAGGGTGGTGAGACACTGGAACAGATTTCCCAGAGAAGCTGTGGATGTCCCATTCCTGGAGGTGTTCAAGGCCAGGTTGGATAGGACTTTGAGTAACCTGATTTAGCAGGAGGTGTCCCTGCCCATGGCAGGGTGGTTGGAACTAGATGATCTTTAAGGTCCCTTCCAATCTAAACCATTCTATGACTCTATGATTTTATGATCTCTTCATTCCTTTCTGCAGTTCAGAGTGCTTTCCCATGACTGGCAACCATCTTGCTGATCAAGGATGCTGTGTTTCGGATGGAAAACTATTGAAGCCTAAGGGTTCCCATTGCCAGCCTTGTGCCTGTCTCCACCACCAACAACACGGAGGAGCCTGGGAGCATCCTTTCCATCAGAATTCCCAAAATCTGCTTAGGGAGCTTCCTCAAATCGTCCTTCTGAGCCTTCTGGAAGAGGGATGACTGACTGAACCAGAAACTGAAAAGGAAAATAAGTGTTTCAGAACAGCAGTGAGGCACGCTTGGGCACATGGTGGCACTAGGTGCCTGGCAAAAAAAGACTGACTTTCTCTGGCTGGCCCTAACTGCCTGCAACCTCAGATCTACATCTCTGATGGAAGAGGCAAAAGCCTGAGTTTTGCATGGCAAGACAAAGTAAGAAATCCAGGTCTTCAATAGGATGTCTGGGAATACTCTCTTAGCAAGTGTCTTCCTCCATCTGTCATCTGTCGTATGAAGTCTGCTTCTGGTCATATAACACCCACAAATCCCTTGGGGCAAGCTTTTCCTGTAATGCATTCTCATCCCTCCTTTGCAAATAAACCCAGGGCACATTCCTGTTACCTTATTACAAGATCTATGACACAGTTATCAGAATTCTTGCTCACATTAAAAAAAAATTACTAGCTTTTCAAAAGGCGATGGCTTAATTTTCAGTCTGGGTCCTTCTTCAAAATCTGTTAATGGCTGGTTAACATCACATTGGCAGCCTAAACTTCTGAGCTATAAAATGTGAAACTTTTAAATTTTTTCCTTATGACAGAGGTATTTGGGGTAGAAAATCTGAATGGCACAAAAGGAGAAATTTGCCAGGGAGCTCTAAGGGGGAAATAGAGCTGAACAATCTTTTTCTAATTATCCTAATAGAGTGCCATTATCAGGAATGCTCTGTGCTCCATTGGGAAAGAAAGTTATGTTAATAGGAAACAAAGATATTTGATCCTTTGTAGATCAAAGCACTTTCATGATGCTGCTGTCATGAAAGGCTCTTGGTGTAAGAATAGTACTTAGTGGACAACAGCTCTATTGTTTGTCACTTATTTACCTTCTAAAAAAAAAAAAAAATCAGACCTAATGTATCATTTATGAGGTCCCAGATATGACGATAAATGCTTCACTCTACCATAAAGCAACAATTTTTAGGACTGTCTTGTAGTTCACTGCCTATAAAATCAAGAAGTTCCACTGTGCAAAAAGGAACTTTGGTATGGAAATAAAAACTTGCTGAAATCCACTGAAGTGTAGAAGGTCCTTGCAAAGTCTCTGAATTCCACACTGGAAAGGCCTGTGGGCTTTCCTACCCATTTTTCCCTTTCTTTTTATGCATATTTTCATTCTGAGTTTAGCCCTGAGAGCTTCCAAGCAGCTTTTTTCCTTCTGTATTTATGCAGCACTTAGAGCAGTAGGATGCTGGTCCACAACCAAAGCGCCAAAGTGCTCTCCTAACACAGATAATTATAAAAGTAGAGAGAGATCGATACTGAGAACAGTTCACCAATGGGTTTCTTACTGCTGTAAAACCCTCCGCGGAGCGAAAAAGTGCTTAAAGACCTGGAAAGGCCTACAGACAACAGCAGTGTTGTGTAAAGAACAGTGTTAAGAGTATGGGAAAAGAAGTGAAAATGTTTTTTCAAGGGAAAGCCTATCAATTCTTGTAGGTAGAAATGCAGCATTCAGGGACAGAACTAAATAATTAATACCGGTAATTTACTTTGACCTGTATTTCAGTTCTGTACAAGCAAGTATCACCAATTCCTATTTCAGTGGAATGAATAGAAGAAAAAAAGTATTTGAATTCTGAATAGTTTGTCAGTTCACCAAACTTAACACTTGATGAACCCAATAAAGCACAATGATTTATTGTTTTGTTTGTTTTCTACTGACCTTTGTATAAAGGTGTTTTTTTAATGATTTTTTTTTTTCATGGAAATGCTTTGTTTCTGCATGAGCATCTTTATCGTCTTTTTTTGACTGATGCTCCACTAACAGTCTCATACTGTGGATGCACATACATGTCTTTATTTAAGACTGGTGATCTTTCTTCCCCATTTTGCAATACCAATAAAGGGTCCTGCACAGTCCTCCCCTGTGCCCAGCGCATGGGTGCACACGCAGTTTGCCCACCCCCATTTCAGTTTCTCTTCGCTGCTTTTTGGAATGAGGCACTTGCTGACTGTGAGAATTTTAAAATGCTTTTGCTCCAGCTTCTTCAAAGATTATATTTTCTTGTGTTTCTTCCAAATTCCACCTCTCAGCCTCTTACAACCTCTCTGTGTTTGCTGTCTTAGAGGTGGGCAAATTTCTAAGTGCTCCGCTTGCAGTACTTTTAAGCCTAGAGCAAGGAGGGCTCAGGACTTTCAGTCGCAAAGCTGCTTGTTCAGGAAGCCACAGAGGCTGCATCCAGTCCCAGAGGTGGCGTTTCCTGGGGCAGATGTTTTGGTACCACTCACTGTTCAGACAACAGCCTCTAACACAAGGGCTTGGACTGGAGAGCTGGGGCATGTCCTCTGAAGAAGTTTACTTCAAAAGAATATTTCTCTGACCTGTGGGCTCCATTTTCCTAAGGTCATTGCACAACCTTTCTGGCCCATGTCGATCTTACAGAATTTCCAGTCTGTCCTGACTTTACCTCCTTGCCAACTACTACAGTGAAATGGTATTTCTCTCTCACAGAGCATATTGACTCCTTGTCTTCGTGATACCGAACACATGCCAAACTCTGCTGTAGGTGTTCCTAGCTATGCTTCCATCCTGTGTGCTTTATTGCCTTATTTCAGCTCAGCAAGAATGTCGTTGTCCCTTAGATACATACTCTCTCCCAATGTCTCAGGGCTTGCTGTCTTTAGCTCCCCATGTCCTCCAGAATAGGACACATCCCTCTGGATGGAGAAGCCCACTTGAGTGACCAGATTGAGCAGGACTGGGTCTCAGGGGAGCAGAAGCTTTGTGTCCACAGTAGACTTTCAGGCTGTTCAAAATACAAGGCTGACAAATCTCACAGTGAATGCTTATGTGTCCAGGTGATAACGAGCGGTTCAATTACCATGCATGACATCAAAAATTGGCATGCTAGGAGGGCTGCTCTTTTCTTTGGAAGATGGTAGTTATGGATGCCTCGGGAATAAGTCTGTGCATTATATTACTCAAGTCTGCCAATTTTCAGGTAGATAAACCATGTACTTCTGTATCATACCTGAGATCTGCTCCCATATTCACACACATCCCTTTCGGGAATAGGATCAATTTAATGCAGACCTCTTTGCTTTCCTCCTCAACAGGAAGCACCATTGCTTTTTTGGCATTTATGCTGATGTTTCCTCCAGATACTCCCCTCATACTGTTGTTCCAAATCTGGGTTCTTTACCCAGTGTGCAAGCCAATAACACACAGAGCAGAGGTATTTCCAAGTTTATTCCATTAATGCACAGAAATGGGGTGCTCGTCCCAAAATGGGAGCACACCTAAGTTTCAAAAATCTCCACTTTTATACATTGATTATTACATATTCAAACAATTAATACATATTCATTGTTATTCGCTTTAATGATTGGTCAAGATTTCTTTGCTTCCCATGTAAATTAGCATGCAGACTCTGTGGTCATCTTCCATTGCTCTCTTTTGAGTAGGTGGTATCATTTGGGTAGGTGGTCAATGAGTTGGTGGTCGCAATCTCCCCCTGCCGAAATTACCTTTTACCTACTTCTCCTCTAATCTTGGCAGTTCCAGGTGGTTTTCTTGGTTTGCTGCCAGACCTACAGTTCATCACTCTCTTGACAGGAATACCCTACTTATCAACAAAGCTACATTGTCTAGTGGTTAGTTCCTTAATTGAATCGTAGATAAATCATGTCTAGTTACTATTTCTCTATTTTAATATTAGGTAAATAATTAAATAGGGTTGGGCAGTATAGAGGACTTTAGCAGAAGCAGGTTTCCTTAGTTGCTTCAATTACATTTTACATTTCATTTTTCTAATTAATATCAATTTTACTACAACAATACCACATCTGCACAGCCTGATGGTTATAGTTCCCTCAACGTCTTTGTTGGAAAATGCTCTGGTTAAAGTGAGCAAGAGAAGGGCCTGGTCATCACACACGGCTGAGGAAGTTTCGGTGTCAGATCTTTGTTCCTTGGCAAGGTCTTCAAGACTGCTGTTATTTCCAGATCAGCTCAGTGAGAACTGAGTCATCTGACTCCCTCTGCTTTTGAAGTGCTTGGCTTCACAATGTAGGCATTGGCTGTCTCTCCTAGAGTATTTCTCCAGTAACATAATAGAGAAGAATAACTCCTCACAAAGGATAGAAATGACATATTAGTTGCAGTTACCTGTTATGTGACTTTGTCCCTGGTCCTGATAACCTCTCTCCCTCTCAAAGTAATTGGTTTTGAATACTGGAATTATTTCCCAAGTAACACTTTTATCCAACCAGTTAGGATCAGTTTACCACCGCTCTTCTCCACAACCCCCTTTTGATTGATTCTTTGCTTTCTCCAGTCATGCAGTTTGCAGATTATTTCAAGACGGGAGGTGTATAACCCGTGCAGGGGACTCGATGTTTCTGTGAGATCTGACCCCGTGGTGTGCGTCCATGCAGATCCTTACTTGCTCACTTCATTTTCCAATTAAGATGGTTTTCTCAACTGTAATAGTCTTTGCTAGAAGAGCAAGAAAATTTAAGATGTTATGTCTGATCCTTGTATCTTATTCTTCAAAAACAGGGTGGCAGAGAGACATAGTTAAATAGTTGTCATGCTGTGCATAGGCAAAATTAAAATTCTTAAAATGAATGTGAAATTAAAAAGGTCTTCATCTCCTCGGAGTACCTGGCTCCCTGAAATGGTTTTAGACTGGCTTTGCAGGAAGCAATGCAAACTTGCCCACAAAAGCAGGCAAAAAATGTTCAATTGCCTGGCCTGTGGCTGCAGTTGTGGTATATTAGTGCAATGTAGGATTGGGTAATTCCTGTCACTGCCTCTGCATCAGCTTATTCTGACTTGATGACGGTAGTTTCCATGTGTGCAGGACACTGAGACTTACAGCCTACACTACCAACAGCTCTAGCAATTCATTATTCTGTAGTTTGAGAAGAAAGTTACTTGAAACTAGGAGGTGATGTAAAGTCCCCTTCCCCGGGATAAATGCAAGCAAGGGTTCATGTCCCAAAACTGCAAAGCTTTCTGGAATCTAAACCGATGTGCCAGAGGCACATCTTGGCTATTACTTTGCCAGAAGCACGAGAGGGGTGGGACAAAGAATCAGGTAGAGGTGGCAGTGAGGAAGTACCAGCATCACCCAGAGAAGCAGATTTTGTATGAACAGGAAGGTAACAGAGTGACGGCACTTTGGAGTGTGCAGTAAATGAATGGGTTAGTGCCAAAAAAGTATCCTTACTCTCTGAGGACGTCGCCTCCTCACTGGGCTTACACAGTCAGGGTATTTCACCACATCAGGGCATTTTAAAATGTGAATGGGAGTTTCTGCACAGGCACATGGGAATTCCTGTTCTCCAACAGGAAACTCCCTTTAGTTGTCGCTGGAGTTAGACTGTACTGTAAATGAAGTGCCTAAACCCTGCCCAAGGTGGGGCGAACTAGACCCTGGCCTTAAGAAATTCATACTGAAGTTGAATGACATTATACTGGACTCTCATGAATGTAGTCCTACTTTTGCCTTTTAAAATATTAAGTTAGCAAATTGCTAAAGACTGTTCCTGAAAGTTGTGAACTAAGATGCTTTCTTGCAGGGTAGGTCTTGCAAACTTTGACTTGCTATATTTTCTTGTGTTTTGGGTAGGATCAAATATTATGGATTTTAGAACTTCAAGTGTGAACGTAAGCGATGACCATTCTGGCAGCTGGAGAATCTCAAGCCTTTCTATATTCCATAGGCTGGAGAGAGATGTGGGCTGATGTTAAATTTGTTTGGAAAATGGAGACAAGTCCAGTGGAAAATTCGATGTTTTATTGTTTCCTTCAAAGTTCCTACAATTTCCAAACAGTTGTTGGTGAAACTTGAGGTAAGTATATAAACCCTGTTTTTAGGAAATGCCTTTCTGCCTCATTCAGTTCTACAAATGGGCCTCGCACCTTGCTCACCTACGACACTGACTTTAACAAGTACCAAATATACCATGTCATCACCAAACAAGAGCAAACGTAGAGCTGTGGCTACCCCAGAGGCAAGCAATGGCCAGTTTGCTTGAGGAACAGTCAGCTCAGAGAAATTTGTGTATAAAATTTGTATGCAGTTACACTTCAGTATTGAGGAATATGCTGAAATATTATGAAGTCCAGGATATTGCCAGTTGCCCAAACCTACAAAAAAACCCAACCAAACAAAACAACCCCAAAACAAAACACACACCCCACACCCCCCCCGGGAAAATCCAACAATGTGGAGGATTGTATGTATACTGGGATAAGTATATATCAAATAAAGCAAAACTCCTCACATTTTGCATTCATAGTGGGGCATTCAAATAAGTCAGGGAACTATTTTCCCACTTCATGAATTAATATGCCGATGGCTGGCTCTTCCACTTGACTACTTTGCCATGGCTTACACATGTTCTCATCAATCATCTCTTCTATGTACTTCCCTGGACCAATGATCCTGGCCCCTCTTTTGTTTGCTGACTGATGATGATGTTTAGGGAGAGAAGCGCCGAGGCATTTTTTTAATTCTGCAGACTTCAGACTGATTTCTTCTCCTACAATTCATCCATGGCCACACAAAACTTTCTGGGGTTCATTTTCATAGTTAACCAGGAAAGAGGCCTAGGAGCATTTCAGAGAAGGCTGTGGTACTTTCTACAGGAGATGAAACTCCTGTTTCTAGAAGAACAATCTCCCCGTTTACTTTTTTCTTAGAAGGCCGGGAGAGCTCCTTCCTCCAGGAAAAGATCGGTTCATAAATGGGAAATCCTGATAATAACTGCAGTGACATCTATAGATAGTCCTGAGAAACTGTTGTTATGCATGGAACCAAATTAGTAACTGCAGACACCTGTCAAAACAATGATTACATCTCAATAATGACACCAGACAAAAAAGGAGATGTTTGAAACTTCCTTCAAGTATTAGTTTTGGAGTCCTGAGACTTTCAAGGCCAGTTGGAGAAGACTTTTGGTACATGCATGCACAATACTTAGTGCAAGTCTTTAGATTCACAGATGGACAGTTTTTTCCCTTGTTAATGAAGCGTATTTTTTGCTTGACAAGTGGAAAATGTTGCCACCTGTGAAAAGATTAAATAGGAATTTTGAGTGGACTCTTTGTCTGTGATTGAGTTTTTTAGAAATCCTGGCTGTGGGCCAGCTCTCAAGAGGAATATTCTTAATGTTTGTTTTTTCCTATGATTGAGATCGGATCCTTAGATAATTTTGACAATGCCACAACAAATTGTTTTATGAAGGGAACATACTCATATTTCCTATGTCTCCAGAGTCACTGGAGCACAAGTCTGTGATTCTCGTTATGTGAACAAGATGTTTTTAATGTTGATACTGCCTTTTCTTTCCAACATGTTTGCTGGAAAGAAAAGCGTTAGGTATAACACATGGAATTCTTTCTACTTTATTAGCACAGGTAAATTTGCATTATTCTTTAAAATTTGTAATCTAATGTAGCTGGGACTCTGTTCAAGCAAAGACAGATAAAGTTGAATCAATTTCCTAGGCTTAGTTTAGATAATATACAATAACACCTTCTTTTTTTTTTTTTACAATAACATTGTTGGAGAATGACAGATTTGTCCCTTGACTGGCACATGTTCTTGAAAGCAAACATGACGTGCTTATTGCAGTTTGTGGAGATGCTGGTTTGTGGAGATGCTGGTCCATCCCTGGCTGGTGGAAGGAGCGCAGATCTGCTGAGTTTGAGAGCCATGTTCTCCTGCAGCACCTGAGCACCTGCACAATTACTGTGCCTCACGGATCTGGAAAGGATTTTCTAACACTGTTGTTGTTGCTGCTGTGAACCTAGTCCTGGTCTTTTATTGTTAGCTTTCCCGTATTCATGTTCTTACTCTTCTGTCTCCAATTCCTTGTCTTCCAGCGCTTTCCTGAAGGAAGAATATTAATTTTGCTACAAACATTTTTAATTATTTGAGCCTTTCTTAAGTAGTTGATTAATGAGGTTTTCAGCAAGACCTAAACTGATGACAGAAAAACGTCTGATTATGAGATTATTGTTCCACTGCTTCATAAAACAGTCAGAGGAAATAACTGGTACCTGATACTGCAAAGCTGAAATGCTTATTACAGATAATATGGATAGGAGACAGATACCTTGTGCGGCAGCAGCTTTCTTGCTGTCTAGCGTATGTAGGTCACCAAGGCAGAAAGCAAACCTGGAGCTGCAGCAACAGCAAGGACTGTACAAGTGGTTGGTCTCAAGTCAAAATCAAGTATGACCACCAGATTACCCAGGGATGTTCTCCCCCCATTTTGGGAATGAGGTCTGAAGCCATGCGCCCAGCTGATGTAGCATTTCTCCTGCAGCGTCATTCTCCGTGCTTCTGTGCCAGTGTCTACTAAGGCTTGTCCTTTGTCCCCACCCATTTTTCTTACAGGTGATCCCATCTTCATGGTTTTCGCTTGTATCTCTGACTAGCTCTTTTTCCTTGGCCATTCACATATCTGCAACTTCCCTGAGGACCAAATTCCCAGATAAAACTCAGTAATGTATCTAGTGTGCCAGAGTAGTGAGAGCACTCTTGTCTGCTCTACCTAAACAACCCATCGCATGAGCCTGCAGTAAACTCTCCTTCAGCTGTTATTGCAGACAACACTACACCATCTGTGGTGTGACTGCTTTAGGGGAGAAGCCACCTGTACCCACGTGTGATAGTACATTGCCCAGAACACCAAAGTTGTGACCACAGGCACTACTGCTCACTCTTTGGTACATAAAGTAATAAAAATCTTTCTTCTGGATACCAAGATGTATAACCTTGATGCCTTTTTCCCTTCTGCACTGAGGCTTTCACTAACCAGCCCATTCTTCCTTTGTAGTTATTCTTTTTCCCTTCTATGTTCAAGCCGCAGGATTTCCCTCCTCACATAACACAATTTCATTCCTCTCCCTTATGGCCCCCAGCTCCAATATTGCTTACGCTGTCTGGTGCAAAAAAGTGCATGTGAAAGCATCTTCACTGCCTGTTTTCTTACCATTTCAATCTTCTCGGCCATCACACTACTTCCATCTTTTTGTATCCACTCTGAGCTCTTCATCCTTCACAAAACTCCATCACCCTTCTTAACAGCCCATAAAACTCTGCCCCTGTTTGCATCCTGTCTCTTGAAGCCCTCTCTCCTCCCTGGCTTATGCACTCCCCTATGCTATCTTTGTCATGCTTCTGGTTTTTTCCTCCTACAGATAATTAATGCCTTTCTCATCCCCATTCACTGCTGGTTCTCTCCCACCTCAATAAGACTATTCTGAAAGTCACCCACCAAAATTACTTCTTCTCCGCTAGCCCTTCTGGCTGAAATGACCCCATCCACTCTAGCTTCCTTATCTATGCTGAGAACCTGCACACTCCCTGCTAAAATCAGTTTACATTTAGGATTATTTTACTTTCTTTTTTTTTTTTAATCTTTGTAATTTGTTACTTACCATATGGAGTGAATCCCTGACTAAACGATTGCTTTCTCAGAGTTTTTACTTCATTGGTATTTTACCTCTTTCTTTCAGATACTTCACAGAAATGACCTAAAAATCTCTGAAAAACCAAGCACGTACAACTGTCCTGTGCTGCAGCCCCTCCTAACAAGAATGCATCCACTGTCTCGCCTAGATGCCTAGATGACGACATGACTGTATGTAGCTGCTGCCCGTCTTCAATGCAACTGAGCAACTGGAGCATCTCTCATGAGAAGCCTGAGAGACCTGGAGAAGAGAAGACTTAAGAGGGGATCTCATTAATGCTTATAAATATCTAAAGGGCGGGTGTCAAGAGGATGGGGCCAGACTCTTCTCAGTGCTGCTTAGTGACAGGACAAGGGGCAATGGGCAGAAAGTGGAACACAGGAAATTCCATCTCAACATGAGGAAAAACTTTACTTTGACGGTGACAGGGCACTGGAACAGGCTGCCCAGAGAGGCTGTGGAGTCTCCTTCTTTGGAGATATTAAAAACCCTGGATGCGCTCCTGTGCATCTTGCTCTAGGTGAACCTGCTTTGGCAGGGGGGTTGGACTAGATGATCTCTGAAGGTCCCTTCCAGTCCCTACCATTCTGTGATTCTGTGACTCTGCGAGTTGTAACTTCCAGTGCAGCCTGAGCAAAGTCTCATGTTTGGGCCCCACCTTTCACTTGCCCTTAGCATCTGCATCCTACGCATTTCATACGAGATGGTGCTACTGCCTCTCTGCTGTGTATCAGATGAACTTTGCCAGCTGTTTGGTAACCCCCTGACCCACTTCATCTGCCACCTAAGGGATTGGAGAGAAAATAATGAAATGTGGGAGAATTTGCTGTCTCACCAGAAGTAGCAGTCTAGTGCAGCAGAACCTCATCTCTCACGTGGTTCAATATGGTCTGAAGCCTGCTGGTAACTCATGCACGTTTATTGCCTGACCTGATGCATGCCCTTGTCACACCATCCGAAGTGACAGTCTCGCATGTGGCAAATGTGAGACGTCGTCACTGAGATATGGACAGCATGCACAGGGAGCAGGATCTGCTCACAAGGGTCTGGGAGTGAAGTTTTGGTAAAAGACTTAGTCTGTGTTGAAATGAAACACTATTTTTCATTTTTTTTGCTCTCTGGGCACCTAATGAGAGCACGCAACATGTAATTTATACTTTGCCAAGAATTTCGCACATCTGGGGAGGTTAGTGTAAGTATCACAATAACTTGGGAAGGATTAATTGAGGATGCACGCAATTTTGTGACATGTTAGGTCCTGATTAAATGGTCTTTACTGTGTAGTCACATTTTATTACAACTTACATATGTTTGGAACACTGATAGAAAAGAAAGCATGTCACCTATTTACAATCACTACACATTTACATTATATTATTTACAGATAACAAATTTAGTAATATATATGAGCAGAAAATATAGCAAATATCAATATGAAACTGTACAGGGCTTAATCTCATGTCCTTTACTGTGGTTGCATTTCACTGTAATAATAAATACAGTTCTATATTTACACATTTTACTTTAAAAATCTATTAAATGAATTTTAACAATTTCAAGTTTAAAATATCTGATCAAAATATTTCAAACATGCTTATAAAAATAAGACACAAAGCCTTTAGGACTTTCTGCAAGCTAAAAAAGTTCTGATAAAAGAAGCTTTCTTTAACTAGTCTTTAGAATTATAACATTATTTTGCTTCTCAAATCACTTTACAAACTTCTTAAATATAGCGAGCTGAAAGGAATTTCACTGACATTAAGCAGTGCAGCACAGATGGACCCCAGTTAAATTAAAGCTAAGTAAACATGGTAATAGGTATTGTGCAATGGTTGACTGATCCTCTGTTTAATCCAAAGTGGTTTCAGGCATCGTTCTCCAGCTGTATGCTGCACTGCTTCAAAAGCCGCAAGAGATAGAGGATTAAGATAAGTACTCAGCTGACTTTATCATACATAATTTCAGCATTGGTTCATTTTTTTGTCCTGAAGGATGAACATGTCAGCCAAAGTCAACTGATGCCATCTGTAACTGCAAAACTAAAAATATGCCAGTGTGAATGGACAAGAAAATCAAGGCATATCCATTGCTGGCAACAAATTCTTCATTGTGCAAATCCATCCTTTGAGTCCCAGGAAGTTTTATATACAGTAACAGATGCACAACAGAGATCATCTGTAACTGATTACCTTAATTACTGGGCTAGCCTAACCTTGGTAAGGTTAAAAAATTAGTCTCATTCACCTGGAGGTTGAGTGGCCATTAACTGAGCAGTGAGTACTGGGCTATTAAATGTTGCTCCTCACGGAGCTATTTTTAACAACAAAAGAAAGTAAATTTTTGCGCTTTCATGTTTTAAATGATCAACTCATTTGAATGAAAGGTGCCAGCTCTGAGAAGAGAATACTGGAATATCCCCTGGTGGCTTGGCCAAGGTCAAAGACTGATATTCTAGGGAAGTGAAGGTGGCTCTGTTGCCTCAGATATTTTGACAGTAGACTTGGCAAAGGCCCAAAGTCTTTTCTCTCTAACTGGGATCCTTCTGATGTGTAAACACACCTGACTTGATTCAGCAAATTATTAACAAATTTAAAGCCAGAGAGGAAGCCTGTGTTAACCTAATCTAACCTGTTCCTAAACTAAAACCATCAGAAGTCCCTGAACTCCAAGAGCTGCTCAAATACCCTTTTTTCGCAATATATCCAATTTGAATTTAGACATTTTTGGTGACAGATAGTTAATGACCATCACTGTCAACAATTTGCACCTTTATTTCTATGCTGCATATCCCTAATGTCAACTTCCAGTTGATCTTATCCAATTCTTCTCCTCTTGACTGAGTGGTCCTCTGCTCTCAAACTTCTGTTTCCCAGAAGTAGCTCCTTACAAACTGTGATCAAATCACTTCTTTCTTAAGCTGTTTTAAATTTACGATATTCATACCCTTTTCAATTTCCCAGTGCTCTTTACAGCATGTGAATGCAAGAACTGTTTGAAATATCCCAGTAGTGCCTGCAACAGTGCTAAGAACACAGATCATACAACCTCCTCGCTCCTACTTGATATTGCCTTGGCTAAGGATATTGGCTATCCTTAGCCAAAAGGACACAGTGGCTTCTAAATCTTCAATTGACTAGTGACCATGAACTAGAGGCTTTCTAGAATCACTGTTTCACAGGACAGAGATTGTGCCATGAGCAGGACTACAGTTTTTGTTCCTAGACAAATGACCTTAAATGAATGTTTCTATCTGAGTGTCTTTGGTGTCCTTTAATTGCCCTCAGCATGCCAGTCTTTTTGTACTGATGACTTTATATGTAGTATTTTCCAGCCTCAAATTCTATGAGTCATCTGCCAATTTTATCAGCAGTAATTCTGGGAGTAAATCTACTGGCATGGTAGCAATTCAGGACCAAACTGTGCAGAATCTCACTACAAAAATACCCATGTGACAATGGCTTGCCATTTACAATTACATTTTAAGCGCTTAACGGGATCTTGATCAACTTCTTTCATACTGACAATTAAAAATGCTTTGTCAAGTCAAATGATTTCTAAAAACCAAATCCAATGCCAGCTGAAATATGAAATCAGCTTTATCATACACGGAACTTCATCAAAGCCTATTCTGCAGAAACCTTTAGGACTTAACAGGACTACTCTTCCACTTAGATACCTTGTTGAATGAGAGCCATACACAGATGCTTATAGAAACAACCATAGCACTGGAATACTATTACTAAAACCAAATTACAATAAATGGGAAAAAAAATCCCCATGCCCTGAAAGCAAACTGTACCAGGTGATGCTGCTTTGAAAAAAAAAGCTTACCAATTTAACATGGTATTTTTGCTCTTGACCAACTGATGCCCTTTCTGAGTAGTGCTACTTTTAAAGAGAGCAGCTGATACAACCGCACAAACTGCAGCAGCTTTCAGTCTCTCTTCATCTCAGCATTTCGGAAGCAGGCTGAGAAGGCTCAAGTATTGGATTTTCAGCCTGCTGCAAGTTTTCTCATTGTCTGTTTTCTGATGTGTGTAACAATAATTCAGAGGCACTCTCTTACTTGTACACACACAACCATACTTAATTTCAGGATTAAAAAACTTGTAAACATAGGTATTTTCTGTACCGCCACTGAAACTAGTGACATGGAACAAATGCGACTGACGAAAGATTGCAGCTTTCTGTCATTTGATAAGACGATGGCATTAGTGAATTGCTGGTAGGCATGTCGTATGATATGCTGGCACTTGTGAAGGTTACCAATGCTTGTGTTGAGTCACAAGATTGTTTTTCTATGTCTTCTGAATTCACAGAGATCAGACTAGCATGTTTTGATCTCCTCCATAACAAAGTTTGCTTTCGCAGACTTCCCAAGTCTTCCTTAAAGTGTGGATTGAAAAGTATATAAAGGACTGGGTTTAGACATGCAGGCAGTGGGACAATCACTAGCAGTATTGACTTAATCACTTCTGGGCTGATAAAAGTGAGGTTTAGTAAGGAGGAAAAAGATAAGAAGGCAACAGGGCAATAAAGAATGCAATTAGTAAAAAGTAGCAAGGCTATATGTTTGACCATAGAGCAATCCCAAATGCTGTCTAGTTCTCCCTTTTCTAAACTACAGTAGAGCTTTGTATAAGCAATAGTCATTACCAGAAAGCAAAGGGAGTTCAGCAATACCAGTGCTACCATGTAACCCATAGCAGTGGGTTCTCCAAATGGTAGCGGTAAACAAAGGGGAGAAACCCCATACTCACTCCCAGTAAGGAGTGGTATCACTGCAATGATTAGTGCCAACATAAAGGAAAAGAAAATGGCAATTTTTACACTAGCAATGGAGGATTTGGTTTCAAACTTTGTAGCATGCTTTACAGAGAATGCACGTTCAAGTGCAGCTAGGGTAAGGAGGAAAATGGAAGCCTCTGAAGCGAAAATGGAAAGAAGGCCAGTTATTTGGCAACCAATTCCACTTTCCCACTGTGCTCCGTACTGAGCAAAGCTACCAAAAGTTGATGCATCCACGCTAGCCAGTACTCCACTGGCCAGACCCATCAAGGCATTTACAATAGCTATTAAACCAATCAGAAGTTTTATGGAGGACATATACAATGGAGATCGGAAAACTGTAGCAGACACCAATGCATTGCAAATAAAGGTCAAACCCACTATGGTCCACACTCCAATTCTGATCAGCCAGCTACCAAACAGATGGTCACATGGTTTGAAGGGACCTGAAATGACAAAATAAAAAGGGCAAGGGAAACCCATGTAAACTAAAAAATAATTTTGTGCTTTCCAAGACATTAAATTTCATGCTTCTTGTAGGTTCTCAGCACAGCCAAGCAGTGAATTTCAGTCCAAAAGGGGAGCTGGAAATTTGCTCTTCCTTTGGAGTAACCCGAGAACTTGATAACATGCTGTTCATATGCATGTGGCATTACTGGTACACGATTCTTTGTCCCTCAACCCAAATAGTCTATGGGCTTCTTTTTTCACCTAGCAGTCCAACTGCAACGTGAATGTCCAGTCTGTAGTTTCAAGAAACGCTGTGATGTTTCTCAGTGTGTGAAAAAAGCTGAAAAAGATACCTCTCACTAAACTATGACAGGTTGCTAATGAGTCCTGGTGAAGTCTGATGCACTTTGGCTACCTTATGACACAGTCCAAGAAAACTGAGGCTGTCTGCACTTGGAAGTGCTGCCTTTCTGGAGGGGCTTCTGATGATCTGTGGCTGAAGTCAGGTCATTATGACTGAAGCCTGCTGTGTATTCTCACAGAATTGAGGTGCATATGCCGTGTGGTTGAAGTTGAATGCTCTGCAGTCTGAGAAACATTATTTATCTTGGTACAAGCCAGCTATGCTCTCTCAAAGCAAGTCCTTCACAGTGGTCTGTGCTTCTCCATGAAGACACAAACCCCACAGCTCAGATGCGCTCCACATGACTACAGCTGTTGCCATCAAGTAGGCATAAGCATTTATTGTGTCAGTTTGCAAGTTTTTCTAAGATACCAGTCGAAAGATCAACATGGAACCTAAATTTTCTCTTGGGTCTGGTGATAACTTACCTTGACGACAGCAACGTTTTCATCAACTCAGTAGTTTTATTTAGGCCACAGTAGAATATGTGATGGTCAAATGGTTCTAAATTCTTTTCCTTCCTGCCTTTTCGATTCCTCTTTACGTAACTTTTAAAAATTTATTATTATTTGCTGTTACAAACAAGAATCTTGGCTTGGAATGAATGCTGAAGTACTAGCTGTCACTTGGGGTTTTTTTGTTCATGTTTCACAATGAAAGAATAGCTAGGGAAAACGTTTCCTGAATCAAACAAGCAAAACTTATGATCACGGCTGCTAAAGCAAGAAACAACCTCCCAAAGTCATGTTTCTTTCCTTGCCTTAAAGGAAACCTTCAGTGGAATTGGTGGCCTGTAGCTTTGCAATTCAATCAATGTATTTCTTTTTCCTTTCTGCCACACTGTGAAGCCAGGGATGCACAATTCTATAAAGAAAATGACAGTGCTGAGGGTCCTTTGTGAGGGACTGTGTACATAAGTGCACTAGTGTGTGGTATCTCCTAGACAATGAACTAAACTGTGTGTTGTTCAAGAAGCTCAAGTGTAGAATAATTCATTGACGTTTAGAAGAATTACTTTAGCTTTGCAGAAGACTGTGAGAGCAAAGATTCTGCTCCACTTTATCGTCTGTGTCTTGGTAGAACACAGTCCTTGTCTCTTATTCCCTCGATAACGGGATCAATTCCTGTGAAAAGGGGCCTGGAGTGAGGAACTGCCTGACGACTGGGTAAAACTTTTGTTACACTCATATATGAATTCAGTAGCTGAATAGTTTTCTGGACTTTGATGTAAAATTTTGTATTATTGTGCAATGTATTTGTATTAATCTCATCAAATTATTGCAAAACATCATGTTACTGTCCTAGTACCAGATTCAGAGTTCTAGAATATCTGGTAATACTGTGCTTGGATTCTTATCTGTCTGGCAGTTTCCTACCTGGAGAAGGTGAGCATTGCACTGAATGATGAGCTTTCAAATCTTCTTCAAAGTCAAGAAAAAAATCTTCAAAGTCGCGCTCATCTGTGGGGGAGAAAATACTCAGATTTGATACTGCAATTTTAAGGAAAACCTCTTTCAGTACAAATTGCAAAAATGTCTGTGGCACTTAAAGCCTGGTCTTGTCCCTTTGCCTGCCAAACCGTGAGCAGAAGCAGACGTATGCCTACTAGGTTTTGAATTACTGTATCCAGGTTTAGTTAAAAAGTTGGCACCATCACTTCTCTGAAAATAATCACTTATAGGTACATTCTCCATTACGTAATTTGCAGTGTGATGACTGCCCAGGAAGGAGTTCAAAATATGAATTCTGCTGTTGTGCCAGGCTACTAAGAATTCATAGAAAAAATCATAGAATCATAGAATAGTTGGGGCTGGAAGGGACCTTTAAAGGTCATCTAGTCCAAACACCCTGCAATGAGCAGGGACATCTTCAAATAGATCACGTTGCTCAGAGCCCCACACAACCTGACCTTGAATGTTTCCAGGGATGGCGCATCTACCACGTTTCTGGGAAACCTGCTGCAGTGTTTCCCCACCCTCATTGTAAAAAATTTCTTCGTTCTATCTAGTCTAAAACTTCCCTATTTTAGTTTAAAGCCATTACCCCTTGTCTTATCACAACAGGCCCTACTAAAAAGTTTGTCCCCATCTTTCCTGTAGGTCACCTTTAAGTACTGAAAGGATGCTATAAGGCCTTCCCGGACCCTTCTCGTCTCCAGGCTGAACAACCCCAGCTCTCTCAGCCTGTTTTCATAGGAGAGGTGCTCCAGCCCTCTGATCATTTTTGTGGCCCTCCTCTGGATTCGCTCCAACAGGTCCACGTCTTTCCTGTGCTGAGGGCTCCAGAGCTGGATGCAGTACTCCAGGTGGGGTCTCACCAGAGCAGAGGAGCAGTGACCTGCTGGCCATGCTTACTTTGATGCAGCCCAGGATACAGTTGGCCTTCTGGGCTGCAAGCGCACATTGTTGGCTCATGTCCAGCTTTTCATCCACCAGTATCCTCAAATCCTTCTTATTAGGGCTGCTCTCAATACCTTCATCCCTCAGCCTGTACTGATACCAGGGATTGCCCTGACCCAGGTGTAGGACCCTGCACTTGGCCTTGTTGAACCTCATGAGGTTCACGCAGGCCCATTCCTCGAGCTTGACCAGGTCACTCTGGATGGCATACCATCCCTCAGGCATGTCAACTGCACCACGCAGCTTGGTATCGCCCACAAACTTGCTGAGGGTGCACTCAATCCCACTGCCTATGTCATTGATGAAGATATTAAACAGTACTGGTCCCAGTACAGACCCCTGAGACACCACTCGTCACTGATCTCCACCTGGGCATTGAGCTGTTGACCACTAGCCTCTGGATGCAACCACCCGACCAACTCCTCATCCACTGAACAGTCCACCCATCAAATCCCTCTCTCTCCAATTTAGAGGGAAGGATGTTGTGGGGAACAGTGTCAAAGGCCATACAGAAGTCCAGATAGATGACATCTGTAGCTCCTCCCTTATTCACTGATGTAGTCACTCCATCATAGAAGGCCACTAGGTTGGTCAGGCAGGACTTGCCTTTGGTGAAGCCATGCTGGCTGTCTGGAATCACCTCCCTGTCCTCCAGGTGCCTTAGCATAGCTTCAGGGAGGATCTGTTCTATGATTTTCCTACGCAGAGATGTGAGGCTGACAGGTGAATTAACCCAAGTGTTTCTGTGTTTCTTATGTCTTTGCCCTATCATGTATTCTTGGCTCTGCTCTTGCTGGGGCTAGCCCTGAACTCTGAGACTCACTAGTTTGCAGGAGTGGAGAGAGCACAGAAAGCAGCAGGATGGTATAACATGTATGTGTTCACCTATGTAGCGGGTAACAGGTCAAGTAACAGACCTTGTGCTGAAGGGGAAGAAAAATACAGTAGTCTTCTGTCCTGGAGAGCAGATGTGCTCTCTGGTACCCTGGAAGTGCCAGGAAAAAGTATTGGCAGCTATGCCAAAGTAGCCACATAAGGTCTGTGACTCACCCTGAAGCATGTGGACAGCAGGAGAGCCAAAGATGCATTGCTAGTTCCAAGGCTGGCAAGAAACTAGATCTTTGCTGGCCTGCTCTTGTATGGGGTTACATACCAGCACCACTTCCCTGTCTCTCAAATAAAGGGAAGATTTCACTTCCCACATTATTGTAGTTATTATTTGGATGGAAAGATGAGCGAGTGAGATTTTTGAAAGGCAGACCTGAAAAAATGAGTTTGCTAAGCATAGAAATGCTTGAATAACGTATTATTGGTCAAAAGAGAGGGAGAGGCTACCTCTGTGAGTGTAGAAGAGTACTGGATTTGTTTAACATCACAGGCTGCTCACAGCCTTCAGGTATATTTAAAAGCCAAAGGTGGCGATTACCTTGAATTTGTAATAACCCAGTATCCTTCCTGTGAAAATCATCAATGCTGCTATTCTCATCTTTGTTCCATTGGCTGGAGATTTTGTAGTGGCTCTCACAAGCTCCAAAGGCACAGCACTGATAGGCATAAGGCATTTCCATGACCCTGTAGAAGAATAAGGAAGCATGCCACAATACTGGTTTAGCACCAGAGTTACTGGATTGTACTGCTCCTCTACAGTTAGAACCAAGGAACTTGTTTAAATAACCACGACTGAAAGTAAAAATCAGTCACGATAATACAAAAAGAGGACTCGCAAATAAAATTCCACATCAGAAACACAAATGACGTCTAGGCTAGTTTTAGTAAAGGCCCAGTGAAGTCTTCTTATGCATTTTCATGGGAGATACGAAAGTGGGAGATAAAGTGCCTTGCAGCTGAGTGAATGTTACTCTTAGAGCTGTATTTCTATTTTATGATTTTGAATTATTTTACAGTGTAACTCAACAGTTCATAATGGTTTCTTTTAAAAAAGCAGATCCAAAGATCACAACTGAATCTACCTGCCTAAAAGGCAAAACCAAAACATCACTTCCCAAATGGAATTTCTCCAGTTTGGGGAGAATGAGACCTTTTAGAATTCAAACTTTATCCACCACTTTCCACATCCAACTCTTTTCACAGCAAGACAGCAAAAGGGAGATTGTCTTTTGTGCACAGATCAAGAAAGCGGTGCTCTAAACCGAGAGGTGAATGAATCAGAACAGCACCGTGTGTCAGAACAGCTGTCACTGAGGAAAAGGTTTTACTTTATTAATTGTCTTAGAAATGAGCATGGTCAGTACAGGACACTGGATGCTCATTCCTACCTCTTTTAAGACCATTGGTATTCCTAACACATAGCTGAGTATAGGTCAGTGAGTTTCAATGATTTTGAGGGTTTCTTTTGCAAGAAAATTGCTCATTTCTGGTATGTTTTGAATTTAATTCCTTTGGGGATGTGCAAATTCTGGGGTAGCATGGAAGAACTACATATATTCAAGTTCTATAAACCACTTCTTCTATTCCTTAGATATACTTACAGTCTGTAAGCAGAGATATTTACTTTGCACAGTTTGCCAATAGTACACAGTAAAGCCTAACAACTCACCTTAATTCCAAAAGCCCAATAAACCAAAAAATTCAAACATAAAGAGGTGATTAGAAGTTATTCTGACCTAACTTAAAAGGAAGAAAATAGAACTATATTCTCCTATCAGATTACTTTTAACAGGTTAATCATGTAAATTAACATAATGAGAGTTCCAAGCAACCTCTAACCCCCTGGGAAATCTGCAAAGAAATCAGTCTGAATCAGGCCCAGTGCCAACAGGACTTAAACTTGTGCACTAGCCAAAAGCTTGGTACAAAGGGGAACAAACAGAACCCTAAGCTCTAAAGTGATTTTTAAATTAGTGCTTTTTGGGGCATTTAGATTCTAAATACTTACACTTCTGCTGGGAATTGGCGATAATAATCTGTACTCTTGTACCCAATACAAAAAGGTACCGAAAGTATTTTTAAGGTACTCCAATAAAAGTTCAAGGTAACCAAGATTTAACTATCAAGCAACATCACGCCAGCAGATTTAAATATTTAATTTCTAACTCATTTCTGTGCATGCCATCTTTTAAAATACAGAGATATCTCAATTAAACATTTTTTAACACATTTCCCAGAAGCCCTTCTCAAATAAATTCTTATTAAACCCATAGATTACTAGTCTAACCCATAGCTAGTCACCTGGGCTAAAACCAACATCAATCCCCAACTAGAAATGCCCCTTTTCTGAAAAAAACCCCACAAACAACAAAAAAAAACTTATCAAAAGAAACACTGACAGTTCTGCAAGGTGATCACTGCAACTTGTGGCTTCAGACCTTTTTGAAGACATTGATACAGCTGGGGAAATGAACAGCTAGTGGATATTTTTAGGCTCAAGGGACTAACAGAAATGTATTCTCTGGTTATTCAAACAGCTCTGTGTGCTTAACAATGACAGATTTCCAGATGCTGTTGGGCTTCCACCAGCCTGCTGGCCTGTCATACATGGGAAATGTGGACCTCTCACATTGTGCTGGTCCACTGCTTCAATGAAGTAGCCAAAAAACCCCATCGCTTTTAAATTACCTTTAAAGACCAAGACTCTCATTTCTTATCCCCTCTGTAGGGTCCTTCTAGCATCCTTTTTTTAAACCTGAACAGTTTGGGTTTTTTTTTTCCATTGGGTTACTGGGATATACATATAGGCCTCAAATTGCTGAATGCTTCTGTATCTGTGTGCAAAGCATAATTGGACAGAAAGACTGGGACCCAGAACACAGAGGAGGAAATATACTTTGCAATGCAGAGAAATTAGCATCAGCTCTTCTTGGTGACAGAGGAATTTCTTTCTTGCAAAAGCTACTTTTAACAACAACAACAAAAAAGGCAGCAACTCTCAGCTATACAGTGCTGGAAGCAGTCCTTTTTATGGCTGGTGCTTATTTGATGTGGGTGATTAGATTTGGACTTAGTCAAATTAAACTCTTTTAGAAAAACTGGCTAAATTTATTTTTATATACTGCTTATCTTACTGATGATATCTGTACCCTTGATAATTTTTTCCTGCAGGAAGGAATGCCTTTTTTTTCTGTTTTTAGATTAAGCAGCAGAGAACACAAGGTCGTTTTCCACCCCACAAAGGTGTGGGGTTGACGGTGAATGGGAAGGTACAGTTATGATGGATGGAGCAAATCAATGAGTTCTTTACAGCATTGAATCAAAGCATCAGATAAAGAAGGAAGGAGTGGCTGGCAGCCTGAATTTACTTCCTCATAGCTTGCCATAGCAGGCTGGGCTCGGCTTTGTCGAGCGTTCTTGTGCCATTGTTGAAGGTGGGGCAGAGGATGCTCAGCTCTTTGATGTGTCTGTGTATTGAACAGCAATGACCCATTTAGATGAGCAGGAAGCTTTTATACAGGAATTTGTCTTTAATGTTGTAACCAGTGTCTAGTTCCAACAATTACAAAGGTTGAAATTTCATTTTCTTTCAGATCTCTGTTCAAGTTTGGTGCTTCATGAATTGTCTGTGCAGTGATCCTGTGTGAAGTCCTGGCCTCATTTTGACTCATGGTAAAAGTCCTGTAGACTCCAGGTCAGGATTTTACCACGTTCTCTCCTGAATGGATAATTTGTTCTTACAGATGTAACTCTAGATATATTAACCATACTTTTTATACCTTTTTTTAAGACATAAGCTACTGCCTGACACATCCTTATTAACTACTTACCCAGAGTAAATACACTGCAGTTGCATTTGAGCAAGGTACATAATTTTACTGGTGGAAAAAATATATAAAGTATAATTTTGATAAAAGAATTAAAAAATCTTAATTGTACATAATTCAGCTGAATAATGGATTATTCTAGGACTACTGCAGCACCTCTTATGCCTCTAGGCCATGGTCTATACATCGCTATCTATTTGCTAGGTTCGAGTAATCCATTTTCTTGTGTTAACGTTCTTTTAAAGAACCTTCAGGTATTTTAGAATTGTCACCTGCCTCAACATGTGGGCAAAGTCAGTGAGAGAAGAAAAACTATGGCAGAAGCTCAGCCTCAGCCATTCATGATTTCTTATGGTACTTGCTTCTTGACCTCTGAGACCCACCTGAAGGTCTCTACTGTGAGAGAGGTGTAAGGGCTCTAGTGCTTTGAATGTTTATGTTATAGTTTCATACACTGTGATGAAGTCACTGCCCAACCTCCTCTGTGACAAACTACAAATATTGGGTTTATTAAGTCTTTTAAAGCATTGCTTCCTAACCTTGGAACCATTTTCTGCAGCTCTTCTCTCTGTTTATATTAAGATGCCATCATAGAAGTGTTCTAGTGTGGATCCCTCCAGTGCTGTACACAGAAGTTTGAGCATCTCTGCACATCTATTCATGACTCCCTTACTGTTAACTCAAAACACTCCAGTCCTTTTCATTAGTGGTAATGTCTCCTTGAGTTGTCTGCCTGCTAAGACTCATGAGACTCTTCCACTGCAAAAGGCAAATCTAGTGATGACATAAAGATGGAGTCTCCATCCTTGAGAGATACTCAAAAGCTGTCTGGATGTGGTCCTGGGCAATCAACTTCAGGTGACCCTTCCCTAGCAGAGGAAGTCGGACAAGATGATCTCCAGAGGTCCCTTCCAACCTCAACCATTCTGTGATTCTGTAACTATGTGCACACTGTTTAATTGTTCCAAATTTGATGGTATCAAACCTTTTACAGTAAAACATGGAAAAAATATATGTTGCACGCGGCATCCTCTAATTAAAATATAAAAACCAAGAGAGAGTTAGTGGATGTTCCCAAACACCCTGAAGTCGGAGGCAAATCTCTGTACTGTGATTTCTCTATGGTCATCCAGTGATTGGTAGAGCTGCAAATGACCTCTAGAGAACATTTCCTTCCTGTATTACACAGCATCCAGCAGAAAATTACTAGCATCAAAATGTTTTAGTAATAATGGCAAAGTATTATCCGAATCTTAATCAAAAGAGTACAGAAAAAACATGTTCAAACAAAAGAGGCCAAATATTTTGGAACTTCAGGAGTATATTCTTCCCTTGATATTTGCTGTGTTCTCATTAAATATAATGGAAGTTCTATAAGCACAGTCCAGTAGAAGAAGGACATATCACTAATCTGCTAGCAATATTGTTTTAACAGCTTTTGAAACATATCACCAGGAAGCAGATGTGGCTCATATTAAGCAAGTACTGGAGTTAATATTTCAAAACTCTTCATAGTTTCTTCAGTTAAAAGTGAGCATAATAAAAGAAGTCTATCATTTTTATCTTATTTGCTTTAGTTTTAATAGCACAGATCAAAGACTGACAATACGAAGTAACATGCGTTATACACTGACACATCTTCCATTGCACATGAACACAAATGTGGCTTATTATTTTTAATGATATACTCACTTGAGTTCTGGAAAATTTTCAGATGATATCAAACTCTGTAGAGCATGATTTCCTGTTAATTTTAAATGAGTTAAACCATGTAGCCCCGTCACAGGAAAAGAAGACAAAAGGTTGGATGACACATCCCTGCATAACAGCAAATAAAAATCAGCTTATGAGATTTCGGTTTTTTCCTTCTCGCACTAGAAGTGTCACATTGGAAAAACAGGTTAGACTTTTCTAAATCAAAAATGACTACATTGAACAGAGGCCCCAGTCAGCAGAGCAAAGCTGCAGCACTACTCAGGAGTATGCACCTATGTGTCCAGCAGCAAGCTAACAGTAATACCTAGCACTTAGCTAAGTCTCTGTTGCCAAATTTTGACTCCAAACATTCATAGTGCCAGTTTTGAGACTAGCAAGTTAATTTAAAATCTGTTCATTTGATTGTTTGAATTAAAGGGAGCCAGTACCAGAACAGCTTCCCACAGTTTAAAAGTCTCAGTAGGATGCTAGAGGGCACAGCTGCCCTGAAAGCTCCACAGGGAGCAGGTCAGGTGTATGGGGAAGATGTGTCTTTCAAGGTAGGACAGATCTGGGCTGGAGCAGATGAAGGTGATAATTCCAAGCTGAGGTTTGTCTGAGGAGCTGAAGAAAGACAGGACAGAGTATGGATATGTAACGGGGAAAGTAAAACCAGTGAATGAAAAAGTGACTGTGTTTGAGGAGAAATGGTAAAGTAATCAAAGAGGGGGAAGTCCAGAGGTATTCTATTCTCTATTTTTCCCTCTTTCTTCCATTTATTCTATTAGTCTTTTCAGTTCTTTTCACAATTATCTACACTGCAATACTTAAGATGATCAACAGTCAAGAAGGGGAGGTTGATGCTGCTGAAATGCTTTTATGCCCAAGGGTTAACTGCAAAGTTCCTGTCTCTTGGACTATCTACTGAAATCTAAGGGGCTAGACATAATAGAAGAGGTATGTTGATGGACTGGTCTTCTGCCTTTTCTAGTTTAGTGTGTTTGAGTGTGTGCACACGTGTGTGTCCTCCTGCTCACAATATAGTTAAATACAACAGGTGAAATACTGGTCCTATTGCAATAGTAAAAACAACCACTGGCTGCAGTGAGAGCAGGGTTACAGACTTGCATTTCAGGAAACACTAGTATGCTGTGCTGCTCTGTGTGTGTGTGCGCGCGCGCGCGTGTGTGCACGTGTGTGTGTGTAAGGGCTTTTTCTTTAACTCTCCCTGACTGTTCTGTGCTATTGATCAAAGCTACAATTTATTGCTGGTAGCAGGATGTTCCCTCACCCTTTCTTCTGTAGCAAAGTCCTGAGGAGAGCGCCCAACAAGGGATGCCATAGGCAATATTCTCTTTATGGACATTTTTCAGTGTACCATTCAGAGGGAAGGCTTTGCATATCAACAGAAATGAATACCCCTTTCCAAATGTACGCTTCCCAGCAGCTACTGGATTAGCTATGAGCAGATGCCCAGCAGTGTATCTTTGAGACAACCATGGAGCAGGATGACTCCAGAGAAATTTTCTTTCATGTCTTTCCCATACATCCAATGCCTCAGGGATTCACCTTAAAGAGGCATTACGATGACAGCGGGAAACAGGAATAACTTAGTGAGGACTGAGAAGTGCTCATGAACAAGGCCTGCAAAACTGGACTGCTGATGTTTTGACCACTAACTACTCTGGCTGAATTTACTAAAGAAGAAAAACTGTTCCATCAAATGAGGAACAATGAAATAAAGATGCTTACTAGAAAATGTTCCTTATTTAATTTTGAATCCAATTCCTTAGTCCTGATACACAACAGGAAATATTCCCCACTACTTAAAAGAGACTGAACTGTTAACAAATTGAATGAAGAAAGGCAGATACACTGAGATGCCTCATGGAGCCCAAATCATTCTGATTACCCAGCTTTCTCATAATACCTACGGGAGTTGGACTACAAGAAAGCAGGCATTAAAATACAAATTCAACAGACCAGAAGATCGGAATAGAGAAAGCCTCAATTTCTGCTGAGTGGGGCACTAGTTATTAAATTTTTTGTATGCTTTTGCAAGAAAAATGTGGAAATTTGAATGTAGAAGATATACAAATACTTACAGTTTGATCAGAGATGGTAAAGAGGAGAAGGCATTGGGGTGAATAATTTTAATTTTGTTCCAAGCTAAATCCCTACAAGAAAACGGAGTGGAAAATTACATACCCACTGAGTGAATATGGAAGTTTTCATACACTTGATTAGGAGGCCTAAATATAAAAAAGGTATTAATTACATGCAAATATTTTCAATAAGCTTCTGCATACGTTACAGTCCAAAATATTTTTTCAGTTTTTAAATTATGTTAGTCAGTTAATGATGTTAGTTATTAAACTGACAACTTTCTCTAGAATGTCTTAATGCCTTCTGCAGTCTAAAACACAGTTATTTTCAGTCTGCTTCACAGCTTCCCAAGGCAGCAGAAAGAAGGGTGGGGTATATGGACTAATTCTAAGAGGTCTTCATGATGTGACTAAGAACAGCAAATCCATTGTCAATAGGCTTAACTTCCTAATCTCAATCTCCACCGCTCCTGAAAAATCAAAAAACTGAAAGGAATTCTTAAAAAAATGTATAGGCTTGATCCTGCAAAGACTTACGCCCATGAGTAATTTCTCAACAGAACTACTCTGCTAGCACATATATCTGTGTGAAAACTATAAACCAACACATGATTAGAATTTGTTTCTTAAGACACTGTTCTCTATAAAAAGATTTCATGCTCCCTAGAGCTGATTATTACATGAACCCACCAACAGATACTAGCTCTGGCTCAGAATCTCTCTCAATGGAGAGAGAATAGAATAGAATAGTTCAGTTGGAAGGGACCCACAGCAATGATCCAGTCCAACTGTGAAACATTTAGAAGTAACAGATTTATAGCTATAAGTTTACATCTTTGAATTCATTGCTGCAGATGCTAAACTTTACAATGTTTGTTCTGCTTTCGCAGTTATGACCTAATGGGTGAAAGATCAAAGAAAAACAGAAACGAGCATGTTTTGGGGCAGACAGTGAGCAGACAGTGTATACCCCATGTTTTTGAGAACGCGGGTGAATGGCTGTTCGGGTTGTACTCACAGAGATCGAAGAGCAGCCAGCTGCCGAAACGTGTCTGCTTTGATTTCACCGATTTCATTGTGATGCAAGTCACTGAAATACCAATAAGAAACTCCTCAGTTTCAAAGGCACTTGGAAGACACTTCAGGGTGTTTCAGATTGTGTTTATGATCCACTTCAATATATGTAAGGGGATGTATTTGGCATATGTCAAATCGGACAGCAATAACAACATTAATGATGTTCAAACAAATTTGTACATAAATGCATCTTTTTAGGCTTTTTAGGACAGTTTGACGCTTACATTTTTTGGAGTTTTTTACATGCAGTAAAACAGGGTAAATCTTCCAGCAGGTTGTAAGACAGATCCCTGTAATACACAAGAAAAGATAAGATTAGCATCAAAGTAACACTAAAAGAAAAAGATCTTTCATTGTCTACCTTCACATTCAATTTAAAATAACTTGGTTTTATCCACACTCACAGAAGAATAGACGTACAAACTCAGTTACCATCTCTCATCAGATTTTGATTTCTAACTGAGGAGGAGAGAGGAGGGGAAAAGGCAAGATGTACTAACTCCATATCCTACATTTGCAAATTCCTTGCATTGTCTGAAGATTTCCTGCCTGGTGTAAACTTCTTCTGAGTGTTTTACAGTAATGATATTGGCCATCTGCTCATAGGGAATATTGGATTTGCATCACAGACTTCATATTCATCATGTTTAAATTCTGACAAATATTTAAACCATTTAAAATAATCTACCAAATATATGCACTCATATTTTTTCAGAGAAGATCCTGTATTTTTCTGGTATATAAGCACAATGGACTGTAATCAGCTTACCATTCTACACTTTTAATTAAGCAGTATTGCCTCTGATCCTTAGACTATTGTATCTTATAACTGAAGGAAGCAGTTAAAAAAACATATTGGAACTAACTTTGAAATCAATCATTACATGGAGGAAAAAAAACTTAAAAAAACTTGAGCCAAAACTCAACAAATTACAGAATAACTGAAACATCTGGACTGATTTATAGTATAATATAACTAATCAAAACCAAGCTGAGGCAATTTGCAGAAATTGGAGGGAAAAAAAAAGGAAACAAACACCCACCCCCATCACCCAACAGTCTCATCCTACATATATATCTTGCTCAGGGAAAACTGAATGGGAAATTTGCTAGTGAAAAGAATATAGAAAAAAAGCTTCTGCCTATAATTAGGAAAAATATAAAATATCCTTTTCCACAGTTATCCTATGTTATCACATAAAAGAGCGATCTCTTTTCACTCCTGTTTCAAATTCTTTAAAACTGGTTCACCACCCATTTACTTCCTTGGTAAAATATTATTTTCACTATTACTCTTCCAACAGGGGCATTTAAAATATTCTACATTTGATTTGTGGAAGTGGTGCAAGCAATGACTGTGTGTGTTTTTAAAGTATTCCACTCTGCTTTTACTATGCATAAAGGCTGCAGTCAACATACATATATTTTTTGTTACAGCAGGGAAGATTGCGGCCTCTATTTTTGTATTTTTCACAGGTACTCTGTGGTCCAAATCAGACATGACAGAGGAGAATTCAAGTGAGCTGAAGGCTTTTAGGCCAAGGTAAAAGATGTTTGGTTTGTCTGGCAGACAGTGGCTATTCTGTCATGTGCACATTTGTGACTTAAGTCTTCTTAGAAGGATGTTATCAGCTTGAATTTTGTACGTCCTGACACTCCATGTTCATACATGGAAAAAACCCACCCCAAACCCAAAACCCTTCTCCCCTCAGTTTCTGTTAGAGCTCCAGGAAATATTTTACTTGTTTATTTTTAAGGACTTTTTACCACTTAGTTAATACATGAGGCTGTTGGCAGCAGCAGAGGACAAGTGGTTTTGGTTCCTGTGTTGAGGTGCAAAGCCAGCTGTGCTGAGGGTAGTCTCTCGAGGAGTGCTGAGACCGTGTTCTCCCATACACCTTTACTGCAGGTGCGCAGACACCCAGGAAGCCTCCGTGTAGATCAGTCCACATCTGGAAGTATTGGTGGCTAGGTAGGGTGCACAAATTGCCTTTCAAAGCAGTGTTTGCGCTTGTAGGGTGTGTGCATGTATCTAAGCCAGGAAGCCCCTTCAAGATGGCAGTCTCCAAGTAACTTGTGGGCTTCAGCGCACCGTTATACTTCATAGCACAGGCAAAACTAATGTGCAAACCTAAATGCGGGCTTGGCAGGCTCACTCCAATCTGATGGGAACGGGGAAAGAGCAACCCTGAATACATGAAATTGCTGTCGAATTGGTTCCCCGCCCTTTTAAATATCAGCTCTAATAATACAGGGTAATACTCAAAAATAAAATATGTGAATTTTCAATGGACAGTCCTACTCTACTATGAACTGTACAAGTTATTAATTACTATAGAATTTATCTGCCTTCTGTTTTGAGATTGTTTTTTTTTTTTTTAATAATACAGGACACATTTAAACTTAAGTCTGTGAGCAGACTTTCTTCTGGCAACACACTCTGTTTCTGCCTTTTATCATTCTGGAAATGATTATAATGAGCCCATCAACTAAAACTTAATTTTTTCTGGAAATGTTCATGACATCCTCACTGGTATTCAAATAACGTGTTAGAATTAGTGCTATTTCAATGTTGGCCAGAGAACTAATACCAAATACATTCCTAGTGATGTAATACATAGAGGAAAGTGCTGTTGGCTCATTCTCAAAGAAGCGGACACAATGATTACTTTCGTTAGTGATTAAGCAAACTCTAAGGAAATTTCCAAGCTAAAATAATATTGGATATTTAGTATAAAAACTATGCCCCTACTATGTCAAGAAATAACCTATTAAAATTTCAGTCAGCTACTTATGTCTGGTTGGAAAAGAAACTAAGAGGAGCATAACAAGGACTCAAAACTGTACTTCCTACTCAGTTATATTTTCCATTCACTTCACTGAATTATCTGCCTCAGTGAGGGAAAAAAAGCCAGACTATTGTAAGAGAGCATGAATGAAAATAAGGTAGTTCTTTTGTTTTTCAAACAAAATCAAGAACCATTTTACCCTTTCCTAAAAATATGCAAAGCAATTATCTTTTTCAGCAACGTATGGGAAATCCTGACTGATAAGTGGGCTGTGAACTTTTTGAGTAATGTGGGGGCCCGCTCCCCAAGCTGAATTCCTAAGAAGTAACGTAATACATAGAAATATGGGTAATTTTGAAATCACAATGATTTAATTTGTCCATCAATAATCTCTTGCATTAACGTAATGTTAATAATCTTACTGAAACGTACAGCACTTGGAGATTAGGTAACTGGTCACAAGGTGATTTGGGGAGAGAGGTGATCTGTGCTCCTGTGAGTGTCCTGTTGAAAGTATTTATAAAAAAAAAAAGGAAAAAAGACAAAAAGACTACTTTTTAAAGATTGCAAAACAAGTATTATTTTTTTTTAGGACATTCTTTAGAATAAGTCAGTATGTAAAAAAAATAAAACAAAGCAAAAATACTTCTCTAGCACTTACAAACTCTCCAGACTTGTAGTCCCTGTCAGATCAGGAAACTCTGTTAACTGTGAAGCACCATTTAAAGTCCTAGAATTTAAAAACATCATTTCAATACAGTTGTGGTGAAGTAAGTGTGGGGCAACTCTAATATTATGATATATAAAGACAATTAAAATAAAAAAGTAAGCACATACAGAGTTCTGAGTTCCGGTAAGTGTTGAAAAGCAGATTTTCCAACAACCTGGATAGGGTTATCATAAAAATGTCTGCAAAAAGAGGATAAAAAGACATTTTATTTAAAAATATTTTAAAATATTCTCAATATATTACATGATTATACTCTAAGCAAATGAGTAAACTCTCTACGATGAATCACAGACTGCGCACCTCTGGTTGTAGCAGAAGGGTACCTCTGGGCTTTTCTCACCCACTAATTTATATCCATCAACCACATTTCACATTTAGAATATTCAAGTAGTCATTGTTTTCTTGGTTTTAAAGCCAGAAGCCAGTCAACAAAATATTCCCTCTTCCTCCCAGGTTTGCAAAGATAGAAGTCCACATATGAAGAACTTTATTATGACCCAAGACAAATTTAAGGTTAGCAGGTGAAGAAGTCAGAACTTCACATACTCAGAAGACGTTTCCTTGCACTTTTGAAGCCATGCTGTTTTTGCTTATAGAATAATATTGTTCAGGGCTAGTCACTATTTTTCTTATATTTATTTTACAATTTCTTATTTTGAGGTTTGCCCATTACATGCATTCTCATGTAAGACAATGGGAACTGGAATCCATCAAGAGTAATTTTTGCTAGCTTCTACATTGCCAGTAATGCTAAGAGACTTAGAAGAAATATTTCAAATAAAAGGTCAAAGGCCAGAGACCACTACTTGCTTCCCTTAAACAGGGCATGTGAACTGCCATTCTTTCCATGAAGTTGGAAAGATATGAGCTTGTTTGCTTGTATAATGATGTGCTACACAGTATGCTCACAAGAAGACCTATTTCACAATTAGTCACAAATACGATAACTAGTTCCATGTTCTTTAACAAGAAGAGTCATTGAAAGGACTATTATCACTTACATTGTAATAAGTGATGGATTACCCACAAATGCACGCTCAGGTATTGACTTGATGTTATTGCTATGAAATCCCCTGCAAAAGGAAAAATGGTTTACACAGTAGGAAAAAAAAAAAAAAAAGCGAAGGCACAATCTGTATTCACAATGTACAACAATTGTTTTTGTAATAAGAAAAGTGTCTGTATGTAAAGGTATGACCTTGTTTTCTGGAATAAGACAGAAATGAAAAAAAACCAAAAGAAAAGCAAAGCAATGGAATAGCTGGAATTCTGCACTTTTCCAAATGAACAAAACCATTCAGATGAAGTAAACTGCTTTAAAATTCAGATGCCCTCAGCTGGAAACTGCTTTGTAGCTGTATGTCATATAACTATGAATCTATGTGTGTATGTATATAGATATGATGTAAATACACACACACATGAACTAATAACATTAACAGTTAAATATTAATAATTAAATAAATAACAATAAAATAGTATCTATATTTCCCCCTGTGCTTGTTAAACTGCAACTATCCAACAGCTGGGATAATAATGGATTGCACAAGTTTATCAAGTAAATGATTTTATACATTATATTGCAATATGTTGAGCCTCCCACAACCACCTTTTTGTTGAAACATTTTAAATGCGGACATGAACAAACTATCCAATGTAGTTGTGCCTGCTGGATAAAGGGCCAAATCTTTGTCTCATCATTAATTACTGGATTTTATTCATATGAGTAATTCTCCATTGTGAAAAACAAAAGAAACAACTAAGATTTCAAAAGAACAATGATGATTTGTGTGGGAAACTCCCATTAGTTCAGTCGGGTATGAAAAAGGCTTCCCAGCTTAAATTTATGCATTTAGAAAGCCTCAAATTGTTCACTGATGCAAGCACACTTGGCCATTACTTGAACAGGTCCCACATTATTGGTTTTACTTGTTTAGGCATTGTGCTACTGTTGATGAGCTACAGAGCAAGACTCTAAATCCCTAGCTATTTTGCATGCAATAAAAACTGCATCGATGCAATATGCAGACTCTAAGTAATATAAGGATTCCACTTAATCTAGAACCAGTAAACAGACTGGTTTTGTAGCTGCATTGAATGGGATTCACGCATGGCAGAAAGGCTAAGGAAATGGCACGACTACTTCCCAGGGCCGTATCTGGCCCCTCATCACCATTCTGACTTGAGTTAGAGAGAGGGAGCAGCCTCATCATCAGCCAAGAGCAGACTCCAGTGCATTTGTGCACAGAAGAGCCGGAAGCACTTCTGAGATGGTCGGAAGAGAGTGTGCTCATCGGTGCAGCCTATGTCGTGGGGCACTGTACCCAAGTGATACACCCTGTCCGAACTGAAGGTACTTTATAGCCTGTTAGTTCACATAGTGAGCAAAAGAGCAGTAAAATCTACCTGTACCCCTGGGTGCAGATATTAAGGCCACACTGGGAAAAATGCTTCTATAGGAATCTTCAAAATTCAGTTTGGAAAACACTACACGTCTTAACCTTGGGTAACAGATACACCCACTTTGGAGAGATAACTACTCCTACAGCTGAGACCTTGAAGTACAGAGCATCTGGGACAATGGTGTCCCTGTAGCATCAAACAGATATGGCCCTGACTCACTGGCCACTTGCCAGTAGATCTCCAGCTCTGAGCGGCTGCCTTGGATGCCTCCAAGCTGTATCCAAAAAGCCATAGTCTGTGTTTTCAGCCCAGGCACAAATTCTGAGAGAAATGAGGTCACACCCAGAAACACCCTTACTAAAGTGGCCCTGCAATGACCTGAACCTTTGTGGGTCTGGGCTCCCACTTGGGTGAGAACAGCACAACCTCGTGGGAGACACCTCATGCTTGTAATATTGGTTTTCAGGGCCCAAACAAAGCACTGAAGCACATGGTCCATGCTGGATTTGAGATGCCAAGTTGCAATTTCACACTCCAAACACTTCTTGCACCTAGGAGCTTATCTGAAACAACAAGTTTGATACTTAGAGGTGAAGTCCTACAGGTCCAGTAGGCACATCAGGCAGTTTGCTGGACAGGGCAACGTGCGTTTACTGCAAACCCAGGTTATCCATGTTTGGCTACTGTCTCCAGAGGTGAGCAAAAAGGCAGTCCTCCGAGGCCACTGGATTTCATAGCAATTATTTTAGCTGACAGACAACATCACAGCAGCTGAGAGCAGTTGGGCTGAGAAACACATAGCCCAACTCCCTCCTCCAGAGCAGCACTCTTTGCCAGCACTGGAGGTGCTGAGCTGGAGTCAACACTGCCTGGGGATCCCTGCTTTGGAAAAAATCCCAGGTAGCTACTTAAAGCAGCCTTAAGATCAGTTTGTGATGTAGCAGGGGTACAACCATGTCCAACTACTATATGATTACCTATTTTTTTCAAAAATCTATTCTGATGGTATCAGTAACATGGTAAATAATTCAAATGGAAGGATTCTGAACATATGCATTCATGTGTACACTGTGTGTATGATGTCTGAATATAATTTCATCCATGTTTTTATAAGTCAGCTGTTTCTTACAATAAACTTGGCTGGTTTCTTTTCATTGTTGATTTTCTTTTAATGCATGTGCATCCAGAGGTGTTTTATTTACAGCATTAGAATGCACTTACATATTGAAAAGAAACTGCTTTAATTTAATGGGGGGAAGTGAGGGAAGAAGGAAGACATTTAAACCTGAGGGACTAATAAAGGTGCCACACTTTCTTTAGACTAGAAGACTGTGATACATTGGATTGTTCGCAAAATCCAACTGTTGTGTTTAGGACTCAAAGTGAATTAATTGTATTTATTATTTACTGTATTCCAAGGATGAAGATCCTGGAAAAAAACACTGCACAATGCAATATAAAAGTTGTCAGAACCTGAATGCTCTAAACTGAATGTTGAAAATTATCTTTTATGCATGTTGGCATGTTTATTAGTTTTTCCTAGGATATCAGTTTTTAAGGATTACTGATAAAATCACCAGCATTAAAAAAAATAATCATACACTAGACAAAACATCCTCTATCCTAATATGAGCTCTGTACTTACAGTTCTTTTAGGTTTGTTAGTGTCCTGATAGCAGTGGGGAACTCGTCCAGACTGTTGTAATTTAAATCTCTGTGTGAAAATAGATTTTTTTATTTAGGTTATGCATTGCGTAACAGATAACATAGAACTGCCGGCATTTGTAATGAAATACCATCTCCCATGCATTGAATAAATACATACAGCCAAAAGCCAGGAAATCCTCAAAAGTGTATGGATGTTTTCCAACAAATTCTATTTAAGGCACATTATCATTCCTATTTTTTTATCAGCATCCTATTTTTAGTTATATCTTAGCTATTCTGCAATAAAGAAAACATAAGTGGATTCAGATAATACTGTGTGATTTGCTGTTTTGTAAATTGCCCATCCTTTTCATTACTTGAAAGTATTAACACACAAAAAAATATTCTTTCAAACAGAATATTCAACAACTTTGTATGGTGAGCTGCATTTTACACAGCTAATACAATCTCACTATAAAGGTCTCATTTGCCTCTGACTTACTGTCTAGTTGTAGTAGTCTTTCTCTTTTTTTTTCACTGATGAAAAAAATCTCTAAAGAGATTTTTCCCAATGGTTAAGTGGTAAAAATAAGAGATACTGGAGTCTGGAGGGTAAAAATCACTGAGGGAAATCTTCCTCGGGCTAAAACAAGTGGGAAAACATACAGTAAGTTCAACATTACCATTAACTGTGTTGTTAACGTTAAGATTTGTCAATATTCATATGGAGAATGTTTCTAAGCATGTAAATTAAATTGTAAAAACAGTTCTTTAGCTAGGGTAGTGACCTCTGCTTTAAGCTGTTCATGTCATAGCAGTAATTAGACTTTATTCTGGTAGGCTGAACGGACTATAAGCCTACGTTTGCCTTCAGCATGACATGTGCATCCTTTAGCATTCAAGAGACACCTGAAACTAAAACTGAGATATGCCAGTTTACTGTGATGTTCTCTGGCACTGCTTTGTGAAGAACATAGTCTGAAAAACTTGACCAAAAGCCTTTTTGAACAGGTAGAACACAAATCACTGTTTACAATAGATTGAAATAGAAATAGTATCAGGCTGAAGTAATGCAGGCAGGAAACTGCTGTCTGAACTCAACAAGGCTTTCCTTCCTGCTTGTAAATCTCTCTCTCCTGCTTATTGACAAAAAGAGATTACAGGCATGTATGGTTTAGTTTTGCCCTCCAGTGATATGTGATTTCCAGACCCATGCGTCGATGCAAACAAATGATCTTAAAGCTGGCGTCCACCATTTATACCGAGATCTCTTTAGATTACCTTGAAACTATCTGGAAATGGTCTATGCAGCATGCAATTACTGTGCTTGAGGCAAGTGTTACATTCTCCTATTGCAATGAAGTGGCTGCATCTATCCTTATTCCCAGGTTCATGACCGTCCTCTATGTTTTCATCTCTCTCATGCCAGGTGGCTGGGACTGGGTTTGCAATTACTTACTCCATTGTTCTGTTTTTCCCCATTTTTGACCAAGTGCCATGTGAATCTCACTTAAAAAAACAAAACAAATGATTACATTTTCCTTCTTCCTTTCCTATCCCCCTTTCCGGAGCTACACTGAGGGAGTTCCTCTCAACTCACAGCCGGCTAAAAGTCAGAATTGTAAAATTGCAATTCAGTGCCAAGGGATCAATGTAATCAAAACTAGCGATAAAAAAAAAAAAAAAGCCCCAAACTTCCTGCTTTCTGATCTTAATGAAACATGAAAGTGGGTAGTACATAGTTCTGTGGATGAGAATGCAAATAGTCACCTTTAGACTAGCATTATTCATATTTGAAACTTTGTCGATTTGTTCCTCGTAACAGGCCTTTCAGCCTCTGTCCTGGTTGAGTGAAATATCTAAAATCTCTGAACACAATGCAGCTACTTCTGGCAGGTGCCGGGGGAAGGATATGTAAGGATTTGCTGTCCCTGTAGCATTTTTGGGGTCTGTGGTCTCTGTAGCGAAATACTTTGTGCTAACCATCAGCACGGCGTTCCTGTTTGGCATTCTTCTGTAGAATTATTTTTTGTTAGAAAACTCAATTGGTCTGAACAGAACTACGGGGAAAACTTAAGGAAATTTCAATCTTTACCTGTGCTATTCTTCATCAGAGCTCTTTAAAGACAAAAACTTAGATACAACTGAAACATTCCTCTTCCCCGCCTTGTAAAACACAGGCATAATTTGGCTACCTGGCACTTCTGCTTTTTCCAGGAATAGCTTTATTGATTAAACAAGACAAATAAATAGTACCAAACTATGCAAATGTAACTGTTCATGAATAGCTACTTCTTTTTCAATGCTCGGTACAGTTTTCAACTGTCCTTCAAACAATTTATCAATTGACAATGCTTATTAAAAAGGCAAACTAATTTTATAGTCAAAAATAGGATTTGCTACACAGAGTCATTGTAAACCATCACTTAGATCCTGTAGTGATTAGGCAAGCCAAAAACCACATTTGGCTTTTAGGCTATTTTTATTCTTTCAGAATATTAATGAAAACACTGGAAAAAAAAGGAAACAAATAAGAGGTCAACTCACAAAGTCTCTAGGCTGTGGAGCCCATCAAAGCATTTCTTTCCCAGGGAGTAGATTCTATTGTTATGGAGATGTCTGCAGGGGAACATTAAGCACACAGTCAGGAAAGCACACTGCACACAGTGGACTTAAGCAAAACATTTTGGTGGTTAAATCAAAAGAAACTTATTTTCAGGCATGCACTGATTATATGCAAGTCATGCTTTTGCAAGAGCATGTATAGGAGGCACCTCCGCCGCCCTCCCCACTTTTTCCCAATATCTCCCCACCCACGCAAGCTTCCATTTGGTTTCATAGAAAGGATTTATTTTAAAACCACCTAGATTGTTTAAAAAGGTGTATCCTGGAGTTCCAGGTTGGGGTTTGCATATCGAATACTGGGAAATTGTAGACATATTCTCAGTGGTGGTTAATTAACAGGTTGCCTTACAAACTGTGTGTGGGGTGTTAGGTGTATATTTGGCAGATGTATATACAGAGGGTTTTAAAGCGTATAGCACAGAACGGGGCAGGTGAGGAGATGGACAATACAGCAGACAGGAAAGGGGCATTCGGCTTGCAGAATGAAAGAAGACACAAAGCCATAGAACAAAAAAGTCATAGCTTCATTGAGATGAGTAAACTAACCAATCTTAAAAGTGCTGTAACTTGCCTTCCTTTGAAACTATAAAAACCAACAACTACTTTCTCAAATGTTTAGCAATTGAAAGTGATTTTGTTACATATTTCAACCATTGGCCTCACATGAAGGGTCAGAGTACTGCCCATTTCTAAGTCTTTAAGACCAACATGGAAAACCCCTACTCTGTGTGAAGCTCATTAATGTGAGCAGATACAACTTGAAGCCACTTCAGATTGTTTTTTAAAAAGGATGCCTTTTTCCCCATATTTCTCCTTTTATTTTATTCTTGACACTCTGCCCTTATAATGCAGGGAAACTATGGGAGCAGCACTTTAAAAGAAAAGAAGGGTGGTGAGTGAGGGGCTGCCAGACACTTCCCCTTCAATGCTTCATTCTGCTCTGAAAATAATGTTAAAGATCAGAGGCTCTTCGGATGTTCTGCAGAACCTACAGAAATAGAGCCTACCTGTCCATAAAAGGCAGGGATTCTGATGGCAAAATGCAAATATTCTCTGAGTTTTTTCTTTTCTAGGAAGAAACCTAATCAACTTGGTTTTTTTAATGACTACACTGACCTGTAACGCTTTAGTTAGCATGGAGTGCATCTCTAAATTCCAATGAGGTTTGAGCTTTGTCATGATAGAGCTTCAAACCTGCTCCAACTGACTGTGCATTTTTGCACTGAGCTGAAAATTTGCCAGACTGAATAGAGTAGCAAACAAAAGAAAGCAGAACCACACACAAAGACTTTGATGAGTCAAAAAAATCAGATGTTGTAGATCACAAGGAGTGATTCAATTATTAATCAATATGAAGCCCAGAAGATTAGAAATAAGCAAGGCAGATCTAAAATAAGGAAACCTAACTGAGGAGAAGCAACCAGGGCATGAAAAGAAATAATTTTCTCCTGCATTTCTTAACTGTCCTCTTCTCACTATATTTCTAGTAGGGATCTAGAGAATGACGTTCAAGACAGTCTTTTGTCTTTAGCATTACTGAGATAAGTCTAGAAGCTCAGTCAAATGACAAGTCCATCCACTCTTTAACCTGAATGGGATTGATGCTTAATGTAAACAGAAGGCAAACATTTTGCAGCAAAAGGCAGCTGTTGCCCTCCATTTTTGGTGCCCTATACGCTTATATGAATATATTAAGCACTAGGCAGAGATGGTGACTGTAACTGTGAACAGAGAACCCTGGCGTGTGCCAGGTTCAATGTCCATACTGGGGCTAGAATATGCTAAAATATGCTGAGTGTCTTACAGACTATGGCTTCAGACAGCTTGTAAAGCTTGAATATATTATTCTCTCTTTAACAATGCTAACATTTTCCAAAGTATCCTGAAATAACTTCTCCACCTCAGTTCCCCTCCTCAGTTTCTCCAGCCAGTCTAGAATTTTTTCCACTTGGTACATTCCCAGAAGATAAAAAGCTGAAACCGCGCTTTGTAGTATCCCTTCCAGATTTTGGTGCAAGCTACACATTTCATTTAGTTGAACTGGTATGCAAAAATAACAAAATACAAAACTACATACACTTTCTGTGAAGGGAAATGCATACTTTTTCTACTGGATGGCATTTCCAAGTCACCCAGAAAGCTTTCAGTTCATTTCCTTTTTCTAATCTTCCCTCATTCAGGACACACTGCCTTAGAGGGCACACAATTCAGCTCTTCCTGTTTGTTTTTGCTGACCAGATGATAGGGTGATTTTTTTTAGTTCCCTTACATAGTTCTTTACTGGAGATGGAAACTTTTAAGCTAGATCAAAACAAGTGATTTAGCAAATGCTAGTTTAACTGTAGGAAGATATAAAAAATCTTTTTACCCAAGATAGTTTTTTTTAAATTTTGTTTTGTAGTACATATACAAGCCAGAAAATTTATTTTTCAAAAAACCCCCAATTTTCTGCAACAAATGGAATTGACCTCTTAGTAAAGGAATATCATTAAGCCTAGTGCAAATGTAGAAGGAAAACTGCAGATTTATAGCCCCAAGATACCGGTTTAATACTAAGAATATAAGACAAAACAGACGTTTAATTAACCCATGTATATACCTCTTTACCTATCATTTGCCAACTGGGGAGGGAATAGGGGAATATGTCATTATTAAAGGTTTTCTCAGGCAACGTCTAAATTAAACACTGCATCTTCAAGTAATTTATCACAAAATGGTCAAAGCCCTGCAAAGAAGCAGAGATTGTGGCTAAAAAACAATCGATAAAACTTACAGAACTACCAAACTAGAGAGGTTTCCAAAAGCATAGTCTGGTATGTAATGAATTTTATTCAGTGCCAATGTCATTGCCTGAAGTGCTGGTAAACTTCTAAAAGCTTGGACGGGAATTTCTGTCAAAGAATTATCATCTAGCCACAGGTGTCTAAGGGAGACCAAGCCATTGAAGCAGTTGGGGGGCACATAGTTGATGTGGTTGGCATCCAGACGTCTAGGAGAAAAACAAATAGAGAAAATTGACTCTGAGAAAAGAACAGTGGACTTACACAATGGATATCAGAAGTTAGCACCAAGAACAAAACCCCAAAGGATGGACATGAGTTGCCACATCCATTTTTTTATTTCCTGGAGATTCTACATTTCCACCTTGTTTGCAACTGCACCTCTGAGACCTCACATCATGTTTACAAGTCCCCTTGTCAGTTGGCTCTCCACAGACAGCTCTCCTTTGGAGCCATCGGCTCACTGAGAGCACACACTCAGTATTTTTGAGCGGAGTCTCTCTACAGACCGGGTATCAATTTGTTTCCTTTCCCAATTATTTGAAAGTATGGAATGAAATAGTGTAAGAAATTCAGCCAGAGATTTTCTTTCAGAACCTATAAATCACTGAGCTGCATGATGATTTGGATTTCCATATGCTAGACACCCATTCTAAGAGCCAAAAATAAAACGCACTTCTATGTCTCTGTTCCCATTTTACCTTTTCTTACATACTGTTTATTCCAATGATTCTAATGAGCACTAAAGTTCACATTTTTTTAGGAGTGGAGCAAAATATTGGGGTTTTTTAGAGATAAGTGTTGCAAATGTGATGTATTTATTTTGAAAAAGAAGTTATTAAATACACTTCAGTTGCTGCAGAGCCAACAGAGGGAGCTCAACTGCACATTGTACCTTTTCAGAGTCTGCAGGTGATCTTGCTCTTGCACTTGTATAAATAGGGATTAAATCTACTAAACCTTTTGCAGATGTGGTGCTAGAAATATTATGTGATATATTCATTGGCTTTTGCTTTTGCTCTGTTTTGCTTTCCCATTGTGATGCTTTCAGGGAAATATTTAAAAGTGTGCTTCAGATTTCTGAAACTTTGTGAACCATGGTGATCTGTACTCCGACACGCTTTTTCTGCTTTTAATGTGTTGTAGTGACTTGTACCTTGTTCAAAACATGAAAGCCATGCTCTAAAACTTCTCTTGAAGATGTCTGTACAGAGGAGTAATTAAGTGAATGGTGAAACAGAAGTAAATTTAAATAGATGTTTGAAAACATTACAGAACAAACAGACACACCCAGGGTACAAAGAAGTAATTCTGTATAACCTAAATTCAGTCTGTTTGAGAGAAATGCAATACTCTTTGTGGCGGGCATACTAATCTCTTTATTTAAAGCTGCTTCTTCATTTACAGGCATGTAAAATGTCAGGTCCATTCTATCTCCTGCTCCATGCTGCTCCTACCTACTGCATGAGAACAAATAATGATTGCTAAGGCTCCGTGCCAGGCTGGCAAATAACTGAGACAAGGTCAGTTGGAACAAATTTATAAAGTTCAGTGTCAAAGCCCTTGTACAATTAAATTTTCAAAATAATAACTGACAAGGCAGGCAGCAGAGACAAAGCTTCCAAAATAACTCAAGGGTCTGTCAACAAATGGGTGAGGCTGGAAATGTTTAGAAATACTCATGCTGTACCTCCCCCATTCCCCGGGCAACAACCATGCTACGCCTGTGTTTTCAAATAAGGTATAATTTGAATGAGTAGATGAGGTTTCTTTGTGTTCAGTCAGAAGTACATTTCTTCCCTGGGTGACGCTGGTATGTAAACTAAGAAGTTACAGTTGCCTTAGTTTGACAGTTACGCTGATTAAAGAATGGAGGCTTTATTCAACCTAAATGTGTTACTGTATTACAGCTAACATCTTGTTCAATACGAAGCTTGCCTCTGCAGCTCTGACATCCCCATTGACTCCACAGGGGTTACTCACAGGATGCCTGGCTGCGTGGCAAAGCCAACAGCTAGTTGTTTATATGTGACCCTGTGGCTGAAATGGCAATGGTTCTGCTGTCGTCAGCGAGACCAGGATTTTTACCTGACCAATATTTGGTGGCAAATCAAGGAACCGATTTTGTTTACAGCCGAAGTTGCCAAATATAAACCCACCACTGGCTATGTAAATAAAATACACAACACAGAAAGAAAACCAGGACTGCTGTAATATAAATGAGATTCTAGGTAGTTGAATTATTGTTTAAATAAACTTTGGAAGAAATCAAGAAGCTACGATGATTTGTGGTGCAGGTCCTATAACTGGATTATGTATCCTGCAAGCACTCCTAAGAAGTACTGCCTCAAGTGCTCTTTTGTTATCTAATCTTTTTAAAATTTCCAAGTACCGTTTTCCCTCTTGCAGATATTAAAAGGTTTCAGCAGTGGTTATGTTTCCTGTCATACTGTAGGTAATGCACACTGATATAAAGCATTGATCAAAATCGCCGTTTTCAGCCAATTGTTTTACATGTGTTGATCAAAGTTTTGGCACTTCAAGAACTAAACCCATTAACTCACAAACATGACCCTATTTATAATTGAAAATATATAGATAACATGTGGTGAGTTTGAAAGCTGCTATTATATTCCAGAGAGAGCCAATTTAGGGAAACAGCAGTGCTTGATCTCTTCTGATAGGCAGCATGTAAATAAAGTGGCCAGTATGAAATTCACCATGAGCTCACTTAAAGTGTCCAAACCTTTCAAAGTAAATGCATGAGCTATGTGGCTTGTATCCCACTGGTGTTTCCGGTGACATACTGTGAATGCTACAACCACGTGCGTAAATCATGAAAATATACTGTTCATTTAGAATTGTAAACAGCACTCATTTATTGGTACTCTGGAATGAGTGAAGGTAGATGTTTGAAAAATATGCTTCTTTTATCAATTCAGTATGACTGGATACTTAGTTTTATGTCACTGGTAGGTTTCTAAGGGAATATATAATTTTTTTCCTCTTTCTGAGTCTTCTGTCAAGAGCAAGCCCAGCTACAACCTGGATGTACCCTGTGATGAAGAAATTCCTTAATGTCTTGTTGGTTTGTCTGGCTCATTCATTCAGGGTTAAATCAAATGCTAGATACGGGATCAGGAAGGAGTTCTCCCAGGTCATTCTCCCCTCTGAAATAAACATGGATTGCCTCTCCTTGCAATGAATGAGGGCCTGAATACAATAAAGGGACTGGAGAAGAGCAGAGCCACAAAGACAGATAAAGGAGTCAAGGACAAAATATTTCTTTTTCCAGTTAAGTTTAAAATAGGAGAGGTAAAACCAAATGAAAAGGGGCTATACGTAACAGGTAGGGGAGGTAGTCAAGTTAGAGCACATGGCAGATTAAAGAAGAGGTGTGCTCTTGCCTTTCCTACCACCTTGCTCCTCTCCTGAACTGGCTCTGTTATGCAGGGAGCTGCAGACAAGCCTCTCCACAAGGTACGGAGCAATGATGGACAGAGGCTGGGGAGAGGGCCTGTCTGGGGAGGGTATGACACACAGGAGGGGGTCACCTGCAGCCCCACCATCTTCAATAGCATGTAGTGACACAGACCCTCTCAACGGTTTGTTCACAGGAGTTGGGCTAAAGCCCCGTTTAAGTAACGACAAGTAACATCAAAACTGGCTCTGAAAAGTGGAGGTAATGAAAATATAGCTGGCTATTGTAAGCCATGTTTTTCAAACATGGCCCTTTACACAGGATATCCCCTTCAGTCCACAGGGGAAAATGCTAGGGCTATTGTAAACACTTAATTACAACACACCAGCGCAGCAGTTCCCACAGCTCACTTTCAGCTCTGCCCTTGTATGGGCTTCTACAGGACTGATACAGAAAACCCTGTGTGGCAGCAGCAAGACCGAAAAAGAAAAGTCACAAGTTGCAGTTTAGGAGCATTTGTTTCTGTCCCACTGCTCAGTTCTACACGGGGAAGTCTCTGCAGCTCTGGGAGTTTCAATTCTTAGCGTTTCTCTTCATAGCCAAACATGCCGCTCAGGTGTTTTGGTAAACCTGCATTCAAGACGGTGGATGCTCACCCGTTGCATAAATCACAAACAGCCAGTTGCAATGCTGTTTTTATACTAAGATTAGCTCTGATTCCAGGTACTCTCAATCCCCGCACGTGGGAAAAAGTGGGAGCCAGCAGCAGTTGTTGGATTGTCCTAGGAATCTGGCTGTGTGCTCAGATCAGGAGTCCAGGACTAGACCAGCACATTTGGTGTGGCTGGGAATGCTCCCGGCTCCTGCAGCCAACTGGCTTGCAGTGGCCCATGGTACACCAGTGACCTTTCCTAGCCTCCCAAACGAGGTGGCTGTATGCAGAGTGCCGGCTGGGGACGGCCCCAGGGGCATGCGAACTGCCAGATGGCCCCGGGAGAAAAGTTCAGGCAAATGTTAATTGGCACGGGTCAAAAGTGTGCCAAGGACCCTGTTAACAGTGCAGCAGGACAGACGGTCAGGGCCGGTGCCTGGGAGCACTCTGAAGCACTGTTTGCTTTGCTAGGCTGGCTGTAGCCACAGTCTGTCACTGTATGGTGGCCAGGAGGATCTCCTCGGAAATCCAGTCTGAGCCCCCACCCTGCTAACCACTCCAACAGTGGCTTCTTGTCCTCCTCCCACTAGTGGTGCATGTCCTCGTGGGCTCCAGCCACGCAGGATGATTTCTGGCTAGCAGTTCTGAGGTTGAGAAACTTGTCTGTCCCTTACAAATGTGATTAAAAATTGCTCAGAAGACAGAAAAGTCAGATGCCTAGTTCCTTCTACCGGACGAAAGAAAACATCACCCCGTGGCCTGGAACTGCTGATCTAGTTCAGCCTATTTGCACCCCACTTTGAAAGCAACTACAGCTGGTTGAATTAGGGACTGCACCCAAACAAAAGAGTAGCACGTGCATTTTAGGGAACCTTGCACCTCTATCTTCCTCCCAGCTGTTTATCAAGCTAGAAAAGTGTCTGTTGCTGAGAGGAGTGGTCTGATATTGTACTAGTGCTCCATGTTTGTCGCTCTTCTGTTATCTAGTGCACCCCAGGGCTCTAGTAGCTCGGCTAGTTAAGACGTGATAAAACGAGAAGACTGCAATGGTGAGTTTTGGGACATCTTTGCATATGTGTACTGACACATGCATAGGGTACACACAACCTTGATCTAAACTGTGGGAAATTTCTCCTCAGGGAGTCTGTGGGTACCTGATTTCCTAAGAGCCTTCTGTAGGCTTCATTATCGTGGGGTGTCACAGGGAAAACCACAATTAAAGCTCCTGCCTTTTCGTGAAAACAGTTCTCTTGAGAGAAATGTGATTTCATCAAAGTTTTGTCTTTCAACTAAAAATCAGGATTATTAACAGAAATCAAAATGGAAAAAAATAATTTAAAGTTAACATTTCTGAAAAAAAGGCTTTTTAATTTCAAGCCTGAATTGGAAACATTTCAGAACTCTGTGCCCTCAAAGTCTTCAACTCTTTGCCTGAATTTAGAATGGAAACTTCCTTGAAATGGCAAATATTTGGAGGAGTAGGGAAAAGATGAAAAATCCATTTGCTGACCTGTTCCAGCCAGGCAATTATTAAGAACATCCGAGATGATTTCTAGATAATCTTTTATGTAAAACTTGGTGTCACCATCTGGTGTTCCACAAATACTGAAATATCTTAAAAATAAAATTTAAGCAATTTACAAAGTCTGTTAGGAAATTTGAAACAAATTTCATTGATACTATTTTCTTATCTTGTTACTTGTAAAGTCAAATTAATTTGCTTCACTAAATTCCAACTTTGCCAGTTGTCAAGGGAGAAAAGATAGGTTATTTTTTCCCCCTCTATTAACTGTTTCCAGTGCTTTGGAAGATGGGTTATGTTGTATTCTGCCCTATTTTCTACTACTAAAGTAAAAGTCCTCTTAAATTTTACAGGAATGAATAACAGTAATTAATGCTTGCTTTTAAATGTCCTTCATGACTGCTTTGGCACAGGCAGTGATATAGCACCTGATGTGTTCTCGATTTTGACTATTTCTGTGTCTGACAACGCAGCAGTAAAAGCTGCTAATTAACAATGATGTCTAAACAAGCAAATAAACAGGGAGTGAAGTTTCTTCTGTAGTATTCATTGCAAAGGGTTGTATTACAATACTACAAATAAAAGAATAGCAGAAGCTTTGCTTTTCCATCAGCAATGCCAATTACGTTTTCCTCCTCTGTTTAGCAACATTTGCAAATGGAGATCTACAACTTATCAGTTGCTAGTAATATAAAATTTGTGTTAACATGCTTAGGGAAAAAATAAATAAAAAATTATTGATATGCCATTGCCTGCTTTGCCAATTACTTCTTGTTCAAAAATACTTAAATTATATGTCAATTCTGGTACATAAGGGGTGTCATTAGAAATGACAAGACAATTACACTAGAGGAAAAAACCCACTATTTAAACAAATACATACATTAAATGAAAAAAAAAAACTGGACAGAAACCAAGCTGTTAATTAATAACAGTATTTGAAAATCAAAGCAATATACATATGTAAAAGGTTTTTGGACTATACAGGTATATTCAAATTCACTAAAAGGCTTCTTGATTTAAAAGCAGAATGGAGATATTGATGCTCTGAGAAACACAAAATCCAGAGACCATCTGCTTGTAGTTGGCTCTAAAGAAATACATTTGCTCAAGGTGAGTAACAGGGAAGACAGCATTCAAGTGACACTTCAAACTCTGCTGCCAAGATCTAAGTTGTGACATATCTGTGATTGTGTGTTCCTCCCTTTCAGTCATGGTACCCGTGAACATATTTTACTATTTTTGGCTTAACAGAAATAAATGCATTTGAATTGTTAGGACTAGTAATCCTGACAATTTGTATTCACACTAGATTTCAGAGGAAAATTATACCCCATATAATAAGTTGCAGATATCCTTCTGCTGAACTTGGAGATCAAAACCACATCTCAAAATCAGCATGTTCTGGTTACTTCCTTAAATGATCCTACCACAAAGGGAACTGAAGCCTTATGCAATCATTGTCTGAACTCTGGTAGCTGAACTCATTTATTAGTCAAAGTAGCACATCACTGTCGTTGACTATTGTTTTGAGGCAACAGTATAAAGGTTTTCTCACAGATTTTTGCTGTTGAAGATGAAATTCACAAATCTTAGGGTTTTTGGGTTTGTTTTTTTTTTGTGCCCATTTCTTATTTTATAGTATTTATTGAATAATGTCTGCTGTCTGAAAAAGACTGATCTATTCTAAAGGTAGGTCAAGCCTTAAGAAATTTATGAGTATTTATCACTCAAACTTGTCACGCCACTCCACGTGCCAGCAATACTACAACTTGGACAAGAAAGTGGAAGAAATTGTTGCTTGTTCCTGCAATACATCAGTTCTTGTTCTGTGTGCCACAGGCCATTTAACATCAACTAATGTATCTATCAATATTGATACCTATACTGTCATTTTTGAGCCTAGACCTAGATAATAAGGACAGCCTATCATCCAGAAATACCTTTTTGTGCAAAAATCTGTGACGAATTTGCATTACGAGTCAACATGGAAAACTTGTGTGTGTATATATATGTACACATATATTGTGCATGTACACACACACAATTATATATGCATGCTTATATAAATATGATTTTAACATAATACTCTTCACATTGATTAAGGTAGCAAGGCAGTTAGTATGGCTTGCCCCTCTACATGACTGCCCTTCTTGAGTAAAACCACACAAGGCAGAGACTTGAGTCCTGTCACCACTTTTCAGTTTTTTGCATCTATACTAACCTAAAGCAAAGGGTTAATGAGGCTTCCAGAAATCATGCCACCTGCATAGTTAAACATAATAAATACAAGAAGTTGCTATCTTACAAGAACTGTCTTTGTGAAGGCTTTTAACCTCTTAATTACACTCTTGAAAAGACTCCTGCTATTTCAAAGGTTTAAAGAAATAATTCCTATTGTAAATCAGAAATCAATGCAAGAACCGCCTTGTGAACAGAAAATTCCTAGACTGTACGAAACAAGAAACTGAATCTGTGCACACCTTTATCTGACAGGCACAACCCAGTTTAAGCAAACAAAAGAATAATAGTTTTCTTTTCCTCAGAGGTCTCTCTTGCTGGTGATCGTCTTTCAGTTGATAGTAGCTTTTCTGTACAAACCCGTATCATTCCATCTTGGGTCTGCTACGCAGCTGTCTAAAGGTTTCTACTGACCACTCCTATTCTCCTTCTGTTTTAATTCTGTCACAAAATATCGGTCCTTTACATAGACTGTACAAGCTATGTTTGGTTTACTTCTTCAACTTCTTCGCCCAAGGAAAAAAATATTTTCAACAAAGCCTGAGTGAGACTGTCATTTTGTTTAGAAACTGTGATGAAAATTCAACAGCCTCTTTCAGAGCAACAAAGAAACTCTTGTTTGCTTGGCTTATCGTGTTTTGGTCCAGAATGTGTATAGAGTGATGTGATCTCAGTAAGATTTTTTTTTGTTTGTTTAGCAGAAAGAAAATCTAATATAGTCACTAGACCAGCATTTTCTCATGACATTTTCAAAGATCAAAGGAAAGAACTGTAACCTCAAAAGTATATGCCTGAGATATTTCAGTCTGTGTCTGGTCAATAAAGAAAAAAGGCACTAACCAAATAACAATTATAAGATAATTAATTCTTAGGGCTGTTTCACCTTTAGAAACCTTAACGAATGCTTTATATATTAAGGAGGTAAATGTTGTTCAAGACGGACTTAAGAACCTGGGAGCTAATACAGTATAATGTGTGTCTGTGTAGTGGTAAGTTATACACAGATGACATAATTTTGCTGGAAATCAATTCATCTCATTAATTTTGTTCTTCAGATTTTGGCTGAATTGAATGTATGCAAAAGATGTTAACGTTCTGATGGAACTTCTTTATACACAAAAAAAGGAAGAAAGCATGTTCAACACAGTACATTTTTCAACCAATACATCTTAACTCTAACCAGACTGGATATCTTGGTATAGATGCTCACTCTATCCTTGTCACTGTTAGACTTTTACCAGTGATGCTGGTGATCACTGCACACTGTAGCAACATTTTTTGTGATAGTTATTTGAACTTCCAGATTGAATTCCACATTTGGATCTCAGACCTTTTTAGGAAAACAATTTTATTTCAAAGTAATTCTGTGAAAATACATGGTGGTCAACTAAAGCACAGAGAAGAGTCAGATGACATTTTACTCTGTCCAGAGAACTTGCCTGCTTATCTTCAATCATCTAGATCTTTTATGCTGCACATTCAAAATCAGTAGATGCTTTAGAAAATTTAGTCTCTTTTTTTTTAAAAAAAAAATAAAAATCAGGTGACAATGGAATTCCATGGATAATTCAGAAACATACTCTATTTTCTGCATCCTGTGTTGAGACAGCAACACTGGCCTTGTGGTTGCAAAATGTGAACTGCAAGTGCAGCAGAAGGAACTCATGATACGCAATTGACTGAACAAGAACACGGCAGATGAATTCCAGTATAGATATGTGTCAAGTGAGGCACTTAAGGAAAAGGCAATTCAAACTTTACATGACAAACCCTTGAGGAGCTACTAATATGCTAGAAAGAGGTCCTGCAGTTGTAATAAGTACGAAAATAACAGCTTAGTGTTCAGTAAAGGTTAAAAAAATTAAGCAAAACGAAGTTTGGGGAATTAGTAGGAAAGTGAACAAAAAAGCATCCATAATTCCCCTCTATAAATCCATGATGTGCAAACACTTTAAACATGCTGTGCAGCTCTGATCCCTCCTTGACTCATCTCAAATCAATGAGAACTGAAAAAACATTCAGTAAGAGTGACAAGAATGACCAGAGGAAGGGAATAGAGCTCCCAAATGAGAAACAATCCTAACGGCCTATGTCTGAAAAATATAACTAATGGACGTACAATAGAGGTCTACAAAATCTGGTGTACATCAATAAGAAACCGCAGTTTCCACTTTCTCCTGATGCTGCACTTAGGTAACATCAAACATGCGGGAAGTTCCGAGTAAATAAGAGGAGGTACTTCACCATGCTACAGAGGACTAGCTGAGCAGCAGATACTCTGCCACAAAAAATCATGAGTGTTACATTGCCTCAAAAAGCAATCGTACAAACTCACAGAAGAAAATTCTTTAAGAGCTATTAAACTCAAAGAAGCCACAATAGGCTCAGTGAGTCCCTGAGTGCAAACCTCTGGCAGCCGGGACAGTTTACCAAAGAAGTATTATTATATTCTTTGCCAGACCTTCTGGTTTTCCTTTGGCATCTGCTGCTGAAGACTGGATACTGGGCTAGGTCAGCTTTAAGCACAACCTGGTACAACCATCCTTATGTTATGGGGCAGAAGCACATCAAAATAATTTCATTCATACCACGAAGCAGTCAATCCTCACTCCTGGTCTAGCAGTTCTGGCAGGAGTTCTGTTAAAACTGAAGCTCATGGACTGAGTCAGCACAGCACAGTCAAGAAATATATACAAGGAGACCTGCCTGAAGCACAGAATATAATTAAACATCCTCTAGTACACTTTGTTTCATGAGTTAATAGTGTTTTCCATACTGCTTAAAAAGAAAAAAATTACACCAGTTGAAAAAAACAAGGGAGTCTGCTTGAAAAGCAAAAAATGACACCAAATGAAAAAAACCAAGGGAGCCATTTGGGAATCTTTCTTTTCCCCTGTAAAAAAACTTAAAAAACCATGGGAAAGACCAGTTCTCAAGGGACCATATTATTCTTGACAGACAGAAAGCATTGCAGAGCAAGGAGTGTCTTCTCAGACGGTGAACCAGTTTATAATGTTGCAAAGAAGCTGCCAGTGTCATGAAATTACTAGAATGAAATCAGTCACTTTTGATGTTTAATTGAGAGTACAGTTCTCTTGAAAAGCAGCTCAAAGAGAGTTAAAAGAAAAAGTTGATTCAGCACATTATTAAGTGATATTAACAGGTAATTAATAGGTAATCACACATTACTGTTCATGCAAGGTTACAAGTAGATTTATCGGGTATACTCACAGAGACTGCAGGCTGCGCAAGTTCTGGAGTGCTTCAGTAGGAACTTGGCGTAGTTGGTTATTCTGCAGCATCCTACATTTTGAGTATCACAAAAACCAGAATTAACACACTAAAGACAATTTCTATTTTAAATTTTCTTCCAAGCTGACCTCCTTTGTACTAGTTCTACTCCAAGATTACAAAGTAAAACTACACAAATACTCCACTACCCTGCCCCTGTCAAATGCCAGTTCTCTTCAAAGCAAACAAATACCTGTAGCGTATTAGCTTTGTTAGCAGCTACTCATCAGCTTTGAGACGGATTTTCAAAGCAGCTGAAGAAGTTAAAAGAGTAAATCCCATTTGCTTTCAATAGGGCTTGAGCTCCTAATTGCCTTCAGTGATTCTGAAATGGTCATCCTCATGGACTGATTTTGCTTTCCTTCTGAAGTGCTTCAGTTTCTTATTCTGATAAAGCTGTGAAGGATTGACTCTTGAAATCCTTATTCAGGATGGCAAACAGAACTTTTAACTGTATGAGTTTATGATTTGGTTTGAATAAAATTTTATCTCTGTAAAAACTGGTGAATTTTTCTCAATGAAACCAATTTTCTCAAATGGAAGGTTGCTAGCAATGACCTGACAAATCTCTTTTCTGAAATATCACATCATTTAGCTTGCAAAGATTGAAAAATCACTTTTCATTCCAAAAGAATCTTTTCTTTCCTTTGACTATGGCCCAATATCCTTGTTTGGACCAACTCCTATGTATATAAAAGAATTCTATGTGGGTAAAACTGAAGTAGTACATGCTGCCTTCAAAATGAGGCATACTCGATGGGACATTGTAAATGAAATAATTTTTGGCAGGCCTAAATCTCCTTAGGCCAACAAGAGCTACAGCTGGCCAGCTTAAGAGTAGATGGAGTGGGAAACTCTTCGTACTTCTTTCCCACTTAGGTATTTTTTCAGTAGAGCTTTGTATACTCTTACAGTAGCATCTGGCTTGGCTTGATACTGACTAGGAGGCTGGCGTTCTTGCTAATAATACAGTTTCTGTGAACTTTACATAGGAAAGATCCCCTCTAGTATAAATATTATGAGATGTAGCCTGCTAATAATTTTAGTAACTATATGTACTGTCTTATTACTCCAAATAATACAGGGTTTGTCATTTTTTTTTATAATTTATCTTACAGTAACTACATTGCAAAGAACAAGATATGAAATATGAACTGCATTTTAAATTACATGGTGTTCTACAATACTGGCTTTCCCCGCTCAGGTCTCAAGAAAAGGAAAAGGCAATTTATCCCCAGTTTTGTGTGATCATGAAAAGTCCACTAAGAGTTTTAGACTTGAAATCAGAACTTCTGAGACAATTAAAGAAACTATTAACCGAACCAATTTTTACCTTTGATATTGTACAGAGACATCTACTTGATGAGCAAGTTGTTTTTAGAATGCCATTAATGTTTTCCAACTTTTGTGTTTAGGGTATTTTCTATATGAAAAAACAAAGATTTAATGATGTTCATATGTATCTTCACCTCAGTTGAGTTGTTCAAAATGAGCTGATCAAAATATGTAATTTACTTGATCAAAACTTCACTGGTTAATTAGTTCCCTGGAGCATTTAGGAAATCAGAAATATATCAAACAACACACAGTTTACTTACAGCACTTTAAGACTGAAAAGGCCAGCAAATGCTCCCTTAGGAATGTATGTCAAGCCATTTCCTGCAAGACGTCTGCAAAGTTTGAAAAAGGGAAAGAAAGAGAGTGAATACTTTTTCTCTTCATGTGGAATTAATTTGGTTGTTAAAAAGCGCAATACAACTATGTTTGAGCGACTGATGCCAGAGGCAGTAGTTTAAGAGCCTTGTTTTGTCATTAATACACTTTTAGAAGCAAAAAAAAGAGAAGCCCTTAACTGTACAGTTGATTTACTGACAGTTGGATTGCAGAGACAAAAATGCCGTTTCATTGCAAACCAAGCTTATGGTTTAGAATGCACATCTAATTCTTCATATTGTTCTCTTTAAGAATTAGAGCAATCTCAGCAACTAAAATACAGATATACATACAACAATTAGAATCATTGGATTTACAGGCATGTACTTTTGGAATTGTGCATGTATGACGTCTGTGCATATTTAACTCATTTGCACTAATATCAAAATATATCCACATAGTAAGGACCACAGTTCATTTTAAAATAACTACACATAAAACTGCTGTATTGGTGGAATCATAGTTTTCCCTGTGAGCAGATGTGCAATAGGTTAGCATAAAGTGTATTTGCTAAAATTTGTAAGGCTTTTTCCCCTATTTCTGTTGCATCTTCCTTCTCAGAATTCCTGAAAGTATTTTACAGACCTAGGTAAGTACACCAAATACATCTGTAAAGCATATTACTCTGCCAAAAAAAGAATGCATTCTGTAAGGTTTGTGCCTAGGAAAGAGATCACATATTTGATGTGAGATAATGACATTTCTATGTTCCCCATCAGGTCAACTCAGTGTTCAAGGCCAGGATGGATGGGGCTTTGAGCAACCACGTCTAGTGGGAGGTGTCCTTGCCCATGGCAAGGGGGTTGGAACTAGATGATCTTTAAGGTCTCTTTCAAGCTAAACCATTCTATGATTCTCTGATTCTGTGATCTTGCATTTAGCTTTCTGATCTCAGTTCAGCGTGAACATGCTATGATACCTGTACCCTACCTGGAAAACTGACTGGTAGGGGTCAGATTCCCAGACAAGTTACTCCGTGTCAGTAGAGCCATAGTGTCCGCTCTTAGCCGGCAACAAATGTGGATTGATATGATGTAACCCTCTTCTATTTGCAGACCAGGTTAAGCCAAGTGGAATTGATATTTCTCATCAGCTAAGATATTGCACACCAAAATTGCAGACGGTTGCCATAGACCAGCTGATTCGATAACAGAGTTGACATTTGATTTGGCCTCTGGCCCCTTAGGAAAGACCACAGGACTAGACCCAGAAAATGCCTTAGGTACCAAGCTGCCAGAGAGGAACCTACAGCACTGAAGTAGGCACCAGCATTGCCAATACTGTTCATGGAAAAGGCCAGGTGCTTATGATTGCAGTCCCAAAGATCCAGCACTGACTGGCCTGTAAATGTTGTCTTCCTTTGGAGTTTAGTTGCCCCAAGCTAACTACAGGGTCCTGCACACATCTTCTCTTTAGAATCTCTTCATACAGAAAATAAAAATAAAAATTGGGCCATAAAGAAAGGAAACATGATTCTAGATCCCAGCTTCAAAGACTTTTCAGGCATTTTCAGTTTGTGGAAAAGGCTCTTCCCTGTACGCAGACACCTGCAGAGCGATGTGACCTGTGACCCCAAGCAAGTGGCTCTTCCTCTCTGTTAAATGAATTTAATTGTGCTCTGCAGAGGTACTCGGCTTCAGATAGAGCTGCTGAGCTTGTCTCGCTTTGGAGTATATCGGAGTCTGATGTTCAGACAGCTGAGAACTGGGCACGTGCACCTGCATTCCTGCAGGCAGATGAGTGAACCAAACCTGGCTCACTCCTGCTCCAAGGTAAGGCACTCACAGGCTGAGCCTCTTTATTTTCAGATATGTAAGGGGCTTCTCCAGCCTCAGCTTTCATTCTGAACAAGAATGGCAATGACTTTTGGGTTATTGCTGGATCAGGCAGGTGTGTGCTAGTTTAGACACACCAGACTGGGTCCCTGAAAGTAAATGCCATTTGTGGATCACTGACTAGTAGAGGCTCAGGACTCTAATTCTCATGTCAGTTTATGATATGATTTTTAGAAAGACTAAAGACTGCTTCACCCCCACAGCACCCTTTTGCTCTGTTATTTTAATGACATGACTGGACATGAACCTGGCATGAACCAGAAAGTGAGGAGTCTGCAAAACTTTACTGGAAAAAAAGTAGGTACAGGTATTGAAGTTTTCACTTACAGCTGTAAGTTACTACTTTGGGTGTTGTACGGTAAGCTTGATAAAGAGCAGAGGACTAAACCCACACGTCTAAAGACTCAAGCTGGTGCTCTGTCAGGCCACCATCCCTTCTTAAGAGTGGCTGTGTCACAGCAATTTTCCTAATGGTTGCAGTGCAAACTGCCAAACACTACATGTTCATACCGCCTGTTTGAAACGGAAAACTCTTCATAAAATGAGCTGAGAAAATCAGACCTGTTTAAGAGCTCCTGGAGAAGGACTCTGGCAATTGCCATGCATGCTCCTCCCTGTTCCAAATGCAGGACTGCAGCAATTTAACTGGGACACTATGCAGCTTTAAAGTTTTGTTTCAATGTGTAATACTCACTTTTCCCAGCTTCAGAACATCATCATGGCTTTCTGCGGTAATCTTAATGTGTGGCATTTTTTGAAAATGGACTGCCATAATTTTAAAGACATTTCTATGGTACCTGTAATTTATATCTCATATATTTAGAAAGAAATACCTAAGCACAGAGATGCACCTATACACGTACATGCTACACGTCTCACTGACATTCAGGATGGTTTTATCGAGACTGTACTGCATTAAGCTGTATTTGAGCTAGTCTCCGATGGCTAAAGCTTTTCCATGTAACTTTTTTCCCCCGTTTCCTTTTGTGGCCAGGTTTTCTGTCAAATTGTCTTCAGGAGAAGATTTTTTCAGAGTAAACTGTTGTCATCCTGACTGTAAGGTCTGTTTGGATCACCTGGCCACACTAAGAGCATGACACCTCTGCATCGCCCTAGCTCCAACACCTTTTACAGGAATATCCGAAGCCGACAGACAGTTGTAAGCAAGGGGTGCTGAGCCATGTTCCTGAGTTGTTCTGAGTGACAGTTACCTGCACTGTTAAACTGAGAGGTAATTTTTTTCTCTTTTCTTTTTTTTTTTTTTGTTTCAGGTTCCAACCCTTGTTTTATATTCTGCTTCTTTTCCTTTTAGATCACAACTTCTCAATTATTAGATGTCTCGTACAAACACTTTAGACAGATGAAACCATGTGTTAATCTTCTTTTTGGTAGACACAGCTTCTGCATTTGTTCATGATGACTTTTTCAAACTTCAGGTCATTCTTGAAGCTCTGCTTTGAGTATTTTCCAGTTTGGAAAGAGCTATCACTAGTTTTGCAGACAGTGATTAATACTATCTTATATGATACTCCTCTGCTTATGCAGCAGATCACACTCATCATCTATAGCCCTACACATTTCAGTAGAGAGCTACATCAAATGTATCACAAATGCCAAAATACATGTATGTCCATGTAGTTGTCTCACCAAGCAAACTGACAATGTCAGAAGAGGCAGACATCTGGCAACAATTATTTTCTATGTAATGATGTTGTCTGACCTTCAGTCACCATATTAAATTCTTTCTCAGGATGCCCTTTTCATGATTTTCTGTGGAACTGACTTCAGGCAAACCACCTATCTATTCTGAAGACACTCCATGAGACCACTTCTGAACATTGGCACAACAGTAGCATCTTCCCAGCCCTTTGGAATTACCCAACATTGTGGTATTTGGTAAAAATCAGCAAAAATGATTCATTGGGATCGTTGTCTAATTCTTTCAATATTCTTGGATGAAAGTTAGCACATCAGTTCCTTATGGCATGCTGCATAGCTCATTAAGTTTGGCTTATTTGTTCCTGACCATTTTAATGCCTTCCTTGTGGGTTTTTCCTGTTATTACTCTGTTTCTATTCTCAGACTTGGCACAGGTGAAAATTAATCCCCTTGTTGACACTACAGTACCTATCAAGTATCTATCGGGGTTTATGCTTCTCCACTTCAGGGATTTTGTTTTCCATTACCCTAAATTATTTGAAGGAAGCTGCCCAGTATTTTACTGAACTTTGGATGGACGTTGGGTAGTGATTTTAGTCTGGATGGGTAAACATCACTTTCCCTGAACAGATGAGGATGCACATATTATCTGTCTCTATAGTTCAGCATTTAGTTAATGATTTCTGAGAGCAGGAATGAACTAGCTTGTTTATAGCGCTTGCATAACCAAATGGCTGGCTTGTACTGTTTGAACAACTTCGATTTTCAGTTTTTAAAAGTAATTACTTTTATTTCCACCGTTTCTGACATTATTTTAGAAATAGTTCATTAAGTACATTCAGGCTCAAATGTATCACATCTTTTTAATGAAAAAGTTATCAAAAGTACACAGCATTACTGATTCTGGATCATATTTTTGGAGCTATATTATTTTAGAACTAGATTTTACTTATGCTGCTTCATAGAATCTTGCAAATTAATGAGGCTGGAAAAGTTTACGGGGAAGTGTTACCACATACTTCCCTCAGTACCTGCTACTTGCCACTGTTGGAGTCAAGATACCACGATACTTTTGGCTTTAGCATAGGCTGTTTTTATAGTACTGCATGTTTCCTTCTAAAAGATGTGAAATAACTGAGCTGAGAGAAAAGCATGTCACCTCCATCCTTTGAAATGGCGGCAATTTATTCAATGCAGTTCAACCCAGCTGGCAATCTCTGCTCGCTGTTGGAATAGCTGCAGTGCTGCAGCTCAGGTTCATGGCCTGTGGTTGGACCTAAGAGAAGGAGTGTCTGGGCTCTTCTTTGAGTGTTCCCCATCTGTTTACCCCTTTGGTGTATTCTGACCTCTCCAGCAGTGTCATAGTTCTGAGAAATGGTGGTCACCAAGACAGGAGGACGTTCCCAAAGACAACGCAACTAATGAGACACTCACAGAAAGCTCCGAAAATGATCAGAAACTTTTTTTGTTTTCTTTCCATCGTTGCTTGTGTCTGGTAAGAAAAACTTAATTCCTCAAAAAGAATCAAATAAACATGAATTTGTGACTGAGCACAGTCAACTATTTCCTTTATGTTCCCAGTACAATAATTTTTCTTTGTCAACTCAAAACTGCTTTGTGTGTGGATGTTTTCTGCATCAGGACAAGCTTTGCCTGGTACCGTGTCTCCTCACTACCTGCTGGGGCGGAAAGTGAATTTGAAACACTAAAAAGACTTCTCTCTACAGCTAACAAACTGTAGCATTTAATATAGAAAGCACCTCCCCACTAACAGTGGAAAGAAGCTGTGGCAAATCTAACCCAGGTACTCCTCAATGTCTGCAGCAGACGGTGATGGTACGATATGGGTAGTGGCTGCTTTTCTTCTTTGCTTGAGTAAGATCTAGTCCAGCAAATGCTGAACAAGCACCCGTAAAGTGTATTTCAAAATCTAGTACTGTCAAACCTATAGGAAGGACATGAAAGGAAGATAATAGTCTCCTTGGGAAAAAGCGTGTTTACATTAATTAATATTCATGCCATGTCCTAACAGGATTAGCACAATGGAATTTTCTGGAAGAAGTTACTGATCAAATCTTGGAAGGTGCTGAAATATAGCAGAATAGGTGACACTCTGGATCTTGGTGTGGCTCAACATATGACAGGAATAAGCAGTGTAAAAGGAGTCAAGCTCCACTATTAAGAAGTGAAAATCCAGTGAAATCTGTTGTAATTCTGTTTCAGAACAGATACAGTTAGGTAGAACTTCATTACACTCAAATTTATGATAAATATATTGGACTCATTATTATGCCAGTAAACTGTAATAGCAATACCAGACTGACTCAGTGTTTCTAGACTACTGCCAGTGCATGCCCTTTAATACAGATTAGGTTATATACCATTGCGTCACTTGTGTTGCATTATATTTAATCAGTCCACATGTACTGCAATATCCTATACAGAATGTAATTGTGAGTGCAATCTGAAATAATTCTGTGAACTACTGTCTTGTCTTGATGTCCTTTTGACTCTGCATTTTAGTTCTGTTCACTAACTGGTTTGCTGATTTTATTTAAGGAATGACAGCAAAGACTGCACATGCTAAGAGAATGCCATCACGAATTTGTTTTTTTGTGTATATATATATATGTATGTATGTATGTATGTTTAAAGATGAATAGGTTAACATCAATAATGTCCCAATTCAATCCGTTTTATATTTGACTGTTTTTCTGGAAAACAGATTTTTCATGCCTCATTTGCTACATTATATATTACAACTAGCAAACTCTCCAGACAGAAAATTGAAAAGGAATTATATAGAAGAAGCTAAAGACTGGTGAAAAAAATCTCTGCTTTTGTGAATAGAAATGGAAAGTACAGAAGGCCTGAGACAGTGAAAAACCCCAACAGGTTGGGACAGTTCTGCTGCTGCGTGGTACTAACCTTCCCGAATCTGGTGCTAAAACACTAGTATGCCATGTAGAAAATACCATTAAAATTCATGTAATCGTGGACTGTGTCTTTTATACCTTAGATACAGATAAGAAATTCCCTTTTGTAATTGGAAACTTCTTTCTTAAAAGCCTGATATGCCTCTCCAACTGCCATAATTGTTCTGAATAACTGATAAAGATCCGTGGTGAAATCTTAGTCTCATTGATGTCGGTGGAAAAATTTGTGCTGACACGAGGAGAAATAGGACTCTCATTCACATCCTACCTCAGTATCATATTTGCCAGTAATTTACCTCTTCTCTGAAGAGTTGTACCAATAGCACTAGTACAAATCTTAAAACTATTATCTCCATTTCCAAAATGGAAAATAACTGTTGGCAGAGGAACAACACGGAAGTATAACCGGAAAACATAAATTTCCAAATCTTTTTCTAAAACAGCTTGTTCTAGTTTTAAAAAAAATACTTCTGTTCAAGGAAGAAATACCAACCTTGAATCTTTTGCTTCAATTTTGTTTTCTGTCAAACTTAATCAAAGATACACAATCACACAACTACACATGTTAGTCCAACTATAAAAAAATATAGCCAATATATAATTTACATATTTCTATGACCATAACTTTCTTCAGTTTACTTATACATCTATAAATAGGTAACACAAAATGTTTCTGCTTCTTACATCAAAAAGGCTTTGACAATATGGATACTCACTAAGCACTTACCCAAAGTCAACTAAAATTTTGAGATAAGAGATTAATTTGGTATTTATTAGTGATTCTTCCTGGGCCAATGCAATAGAAATGCATGAATTAATGGGTGATTCATTACTGTGTTAATTATTAGTTAATTAATGGATGATATCAACATGCATCTTTCAAAATGTTTTTGAGGAATTACTTTGTTAGATTAGGAATTTAAATGTTACTCTGTATTTTAATTATCTTTTTATATTTCAATCTGTCACGTTAATTAAAACTGTAATCATTACAGTAATATAAAAAGAAATGTGGGTCAAATGATATATTAAAAAATCTGATGCTCAGAGAGATCAAAGAAGAAAATGTAAAGATACTCTCCTTTCTTTAAAAAAGGGGAGGGGAATGTGCAAGTCGTAATTGTGCTGTATATTATATTTATTGCTACTTACAGTTTAGTTAGAAATTCAAATATAACACAGTCTGTTCTGGCTTGAGGGCCTAATTGCCTTTTAAAATGCATGTGCCAAATTCTCACAGGGTGTAAACTGGAATAACTCCAACAGAGCTCAAGCAGCTGGAATGAAATCAGTGTGTATTTGATCTTGAGCTGGCTTTGATAAAACAGATCATAGGTTTTTGTCAGTTAAGGATGTGGTCTAAAATGTGCTATTTCTTTCTCCACTTATAAAAGGCAGAGACTCTTTCTGCACCTGGCATGAGTGTGATCCAATAACTGCTAAAGACAACTGATCTCTCCGTTTGTGAAGCTGTCCACGGCCAGCACTGAGACAAGCTGTTTTGCTCTCAGTGCTGCAGAAGGCAGTGCCCTTCTACAGGGCTCCAACAAGGCTCTTCTGCTAAACAGGCAGCCAGGTACCTGTCTTCTGATTGCAGCCAGACCAACTGTCCGGAGGTACTCCAACATCAGCCAGGAAATCCTGTGCTGATTCCCAGCAGCAGATCCCAAGGATACAACCAGTAAGAGACATAACTTCACTTCTGTGTTTGAAGGATGCCATCACCAAATCACTACTCCCAGAACAACCGTAAATTTGTTAGAATTCCTTTCGCAGTGTTTAAATGTTACAGCAAGATGGAGCAACAAATGGTGGATCATATACTTTATATTTCATATACTTCGCATTTCATATACATATCATATACTTTGTATTCCACCTGGAATACTGTGTCCAGCTCTGGAGCCCCCAGCATCAGAAGAACATGGACCTGGACATGGACCCCTGGAGCGGGTCCAGAGAAGGGCCACGAAGATGATCAGAGGGTTAGAGCACCTCTGCTATGCGGACAGGCTGAGGAAGTTCAGGTGGTTCAGCCTGAAGAAGAGAAGGCTCTGGGGACACCTCACAGTATCTAAAAGGGGCCTACAAGAAAGCTGGAGAGGGACTTTTTACAAGGGCATGTAGTGATAGGACAAGGGGTAATGGCCTCAAACTAGAAGAGGGTAGATTTAGTTTAGATCTCAGGAAGAAATTCCTTACTACGAGGGTAGTGAGGCACTGGAATAGGTTGCCCAGGGAAGCTGTGGAGGCCCCATCCCTGGAAGTGTTCAAGGCCAGGTTGGATGAGGCTTTAAGCAATCTGGTCTAGTAGGAGGTGCCCTTGCCCATGGCAGGGGGGTTGGAACTAGATGATCTTTAAGGTCCCTTGCAACCTAAACCATTCCATGCTTCTATGATTCCTAGGCTGGGTCTTCCGAGTGTTATTTACACTTCTGATGCTGGTTTTTGTTTTGGTTTTATCCCAGTAGTGCCAGTATCACCAGAAAAGGTAAGAAATAATAACAATAACAATAATAATAATAATCAGGAATTGGCTGAAGTGTACTGCAGTACAACACACCATGATCAAACTAGCAATAATGAAAAATGTGTTAACTCCTTTGTCATTCTTTTGTGATAGGCAAAGGACAGAAATTGTGTAGATCTAAGTTTTGAGGTTACTACCGTTCTTTGAGTGGTACAATGAAGCAATACCAAAGAATTACTGGAGAAATTACTGCTACTCCTTTTTGGAAATTCAGAAAAATAACTTAGAGAGAAGAAGTTGGTTTTACTGTGCTTGTGAGCCTATTAGATATAAATTTGATACTGGCTGAATTAATTACCCATAATCCTAAGCAAAAGGAAAACTGAACAGTGTAGGTATCAGAATTGTTCACTGCGCTGAAATCAAAAAGTCTACAAACAGGCTGAACTTCCACTGACAAAAAAGAAATTATTTCTGCCTACTTGCTACTGCAGTACACACAGAATGTGTAAGACTTAAATTAAAATCCTGCCTCAGGATCTACAGATATATAGCACGTTTAATAAAGCACCATTTCACCGTAGTTTAATTAAGTGTAATTTCACTATCTCTATTCATCGCAAAACACAAAAAGCTCTTCCTATGACTTTTTTTGATATCTAAACTAGTTCCTAACGAATATTGCTGGAAAATAAATTACAAGTTCCAGAAAGCATTTACAAGCTACAAGCCAAAATTAAACAGCACTGACAAGGTTTCTTGGACATCAACCTAGAACATTTAGTGTTTCCGCGTGCAGGCATATCTTATTATTTTCACTTCTCTTTTATCTTCTTCCTTCCCCCATCTTCTCCCCTTCTGCCCCCTTACACACAGCAGTTCCAGTGTCAAGGTTGCTCTGTGCAATTTGCATTAACATTTCCAGAATAACTGTCTGTCAGCAAAAGCTATTCAACAAGCAATGCAAGCAGCTCTAATTTAGTAAGGCATTTGCGCTGTTGTTTCTTTTTTTTTTTTGTTTCTCATCTTGTCATTCTCGATAAGACAGCAAAAAGGGCAGTTTGGATGGTGCCAGTCTGACACATCCACATGGCAGAGTTCTTTGTTGTTACTCGCTTTGGTGGCATCAAAGGGATAGGAACAAAGGCAGTGACAGATCCAGAACATCAGGGTCCTTGTTTTATGAATGTAAAGGTTACAAGTTGTTATCTTGTACAGCAGGAATCTTCTGCGTTTGGGTTTGTTCTTTTCTAGTAAATCAAACTAACTGTGTATGCAAAAACTAGGGGAGAAAACTACCGTAATTGCTTCCAACTGATTAACTAGATAAACATTTTTGCCCTGGTTTTACTGACATACATACAGTTCATTTCAAGATGACTGGTGCACTTCCCTCTGTCAGGACTCTGAGTACCTCAAAGCCGGGGAGTCACAGCCCTGAGTTATCAACACAGTCTGTCTTATGGCAACAGAATTTACAATGTGCCATGGGCAGCTTGCCTGGCTGGTGACAGGTAACTCTCACTGACAAACACCATGTATTGAACACAGTGGCATAGTCTGAACAGCTCGCCTCTACACATACGTGTGTATGAAGTGAAGAAACCAAATTCACAATTTATGTGAAGAAATTGAATTCACAACTTACGTGTTAGACTGTGCGCAGTTCTGAAATAACCTATGGGGTCGTCAAGCATTTAGCAGTGAAAATTCTTCAAACTCCAGCTATGGAGGTGGCATAAGCCAATTTCCATCAGGAACAGCTCCACTAAAACCTGCTGTGCAAGAACTGTGAAAACTGCTATTTAAGTGACATCGCAAGGAAGCCTGTGTGGACAGTTTGAGACCACTAGATGATACTCTACTTTTACTTCTGTTGTGCATGTCAGTTGCAGGTATTTTTACTTTTTTGCCTTGGAGGTTTTTAAATCTATGCAGATTAATCTTTGGGAAAGATTTTAGTTATTTAAGCATCCTGTCCAAAGACTGTTGAAATAAATTACAAGATTCCCCCATTTTCTCCAAAAAGTTTTGGACTGTGGCTGCAGCACTTTGTATGTTTTCTACTAGCTTACATAACAGTAAAAAGTACAGAATCTGTTTTCAGTGCTAGCTACTATGTGCCTGCATCAGCACAAAATAAGGATTGTGCAAGACCCCAGAAGCTCTCAGTTTTCAAAGATGTAAAGGACCAGAGAGCTCAGTCCTACTGCTCAAAGTCAGTGGGGAAAAAACCACCTAATTCCCATTAACAGCTTTGAAAACTTCTTTGTAGGAAAAAAGAGCAGAAAACCTCTTTGCAGGAAAAGAGAGAAGTAAAGGGAAAACAATAAATAAGAACAGATGGTAACGGATTGTGCCTGGTAATTTAGGACTTCATTTTCATGTATACAGTGGCCTCTTGACCACTTCTGCAGTTAAAGGGATTTCCACACAAATCATGGTGAGATTCACATAATATGTCTGTTTTGTATTGTAGTTCTGCACTTCAGTATTGTAGTAAAATGCACTTTTAAAGGCACTTCTGCCTGAGTAACCACTGTAATAATACCGTGATCAATCTGAAAAACTTTGTACATATATTTAATTCCCTTCAAGGTTATTTTAAGAAATAACACAGCTGTCATAAGCTTTCTTACACCTGTATGTAGGTTGCAATTAATTAATGCTTGATTTTGTGAAATGAAAGTTATTTTGAGCTGTCTTACTCTGTAGGTAAAATAATTGTAATAAAACAGTCCTTTATTGCTGTTTTACTAAAACACCTGTTTTAAGCTGCTGAACAACAACAATGTACTAAAAATCACTTGGAGTTTTGCTTATCTGTGGAAAGTTCCTGTGTTTAAAATTAAAATAAAAGCCTTATATATGTGCATGCATGGGTGTGTGTGCATGTATTTATGCATATGCATATGTATGTATGTGTGGAGATACATCTAGTTGGGGATATTTGTAGTTAGGTCTGATTCAAATAGTTTTAAATTATTATTGGCTTTCTTCCTTACTCTGCATTGAGACATTAATTTATAAAATAAAACAGTTTCAGGCACTGCTTTGAAGTGTTAGTAATCACAAAATGATGTCTACACTCAGTTGTAGTTGCCTCTTAAACTCTTAAGAGTCACACCCTAGGTAACTCTTTACATTTTTAAAATTTTTTTTTTTTTTTTATGCACTACTAACTTACTGCTCTGTTAATACGGGCATTCTACGCATATTGTAGAATGACATACGTATAGAAATACTCCACATGAGACTGAGTCTTGGACTCAGTCATACTGATAAATATCTGCAGTTATTTTGAATTTATAATGAAGAATTTGACTTAATGGTGTTGTACAAGTTCATGCAGAGCAGCTTACTGATAATCAAACAGTCAAAGTGTATTTCTTTCTTGGTGAGAATTCCATCATATGTACTTTAAGAGAAAATTAGGCCTGAAAGGCCCATCATTTTCACACATAAAAGGTCTTGCTTGAAACTAAACTTTTTAGGAGCTATAACAGTTCAGTTTTCAAAGTACCACAATGTTTTCCAAAATTTTTAGAGGAACATGCACCTCAAAAATACAGCATAGTTTCAATATGTTGTACTTCAGTGATCAAAGTCTTTGGTTAAGGATAAATACCAGGCATGATCATCAGGACTGCAAGAATGCTGCTTGCAGAGGTGTCTAACTTTGGCTGAAAGAGTGGATCAGACTCAGCCTAGAAGGTCAGAACTGGCTGAAAAGACCTGGCTTACACATCCTCGTTTTGGAGTCAAAACTGTTCAACTGTCTTAATAAATTCTCAGTTCTTTTGGCCAGTATTGCCAAACCACGCATCTAGGACATAACATCTAAGCTAAAACTCAAAAGGATCAACTGTTAGGTTTTATCAGATTTTTGAACCAGCCCTCTAATAAGGGGATTAGTAACACTTTTTTCAACATTAAAAAACCCTAAAAAATGCATTTTAAGCTCCTGCTGTTGTATTTCAAAGAGCGGACAGACATTTCTAAGATGCATTTTAATTTCATGGAAACATTGCTTTTGTCTAAAGATCTCGTAAAACCTTATTTTTACAATGTCTGCATTATGGGCCAAGTTATATTTTGCAATAGTCCCCTTTAACTGAGCCACATAAACAAAACACAGAATTCCCAGGTAAGCTGGGAATAAAAATCATGTGGCAATGTCTGGACAGGCAAAAAAATTTTCAAATGTACAATCACTGCTCAGAAATGAGCATAAGGGGAGCATGGGAACTACAATGGCTGTTACGCCCTACTTCAAAATTGAATAGCCAGTTCCCTTTCCATTGTCTATAATTTTCCTACATAATACTAGACTGAACTGTAATACATGACTCTGAACACCAAAGAGTCTCTCAGCACAATGTGTTTGAATCTGGACTAAGAAGAGGTAATCAGTTGCCTCACCTCTTCAAAGGCTTCAGTTTCTACGTTTATTTGAAAAATGAATACAAACTGGAAGGGTTTCACAAAAGAGCATCAGAATTAATGAGAAATGGAAATGATTGGCTTGTGTGAAACAAATTGAGGAGATGACTGCATATATGTAAAGCAAAACATAATAAAGAAATAAATATTTTTCTGATACTACCAGCAATGAAGGACTGGAATTACTTAATTTGGAACAGAGGGTTATGAGGATAATGATTTAATATTTCCGGTGGAAAAAGTAGGCCCAACACAAAAATAAGGTCAGAACACTTTCAAAGGTCTTGATCAGGATGATGAAGTAGACTGCTGACCAGTTTCTCAAGCAGTGACGTAAGTCTCACTTTTTGGGTCATCTAACTTTGGACCGTAAAATGAAAGAGTGAAGGTAACTTGGCTTAATGCATTAGAGTTTCCTTCCACGAAAAGACCAAACTTCTGTTTTAGTTCTTTTCTTTAATGGCTGGAGAGAAACCACTGGGTTGGAAGCTTTTAGTAGGGTTATTACAGTTGGCAGGAGATTGGACAAGCAAACATAAAGATGATGCAAAAATCCACAAGCAGGGTCTTTGTGGCATGATTCACTTCATATGCACTTGACACTGTTAACACTTGGTGTACAACATCGCTCCTTGTTATGTCCATATCTGTATGTTATTTGAAAGCTGCACCAACAGCAATACAGATAATGATAACCAAAGACAAGAAGTAAGTAAAAGAATACAAATGCTGCCAGTAATAAAAATAAGACATGAAAGGAAAATCTGCTTGCAAATAGGGTATTGTTCAAAGTTAGTGTTACCAAAATTGTTTTAATTTCTTTTTTTTTTCACAGATGCTAGCTGGAAAGACCACATGGCAAAATTCAAATGAGCATTAGCAAGGACAAAGTTGTCAGTGTGATACCCACCTAAATTGCAGAGGCCTGTACACATTTCATAGCTTAAAACAGACTGTGTTTTTGCAAGAAGGGCAGCACCATGACTTTGCATATCTTATATGGGTTTTATGGTGTGTTAGCAGCTAAACTTGCTATAAAAAAGGAGGCTTTCACTTTTAAAAGCTTTCATAAGAGGCTGGATGCCCAGACAATTCCTTTAATCAACTTTTAGAGGTACTCATGCAAATGCAGGTGCCAGCTTCTTCCCACAAGATCTATGGTGCACCAGTTACAGATCCTCCATCACTCCTCAGGAACTTAAATTTTCTTTTAAGCCTGGGCCATTATAATTAGGGTCACTGCCAAATCCTGGTCTCATGAATGCACAATACTTTTCACTTTTGGTTAGTCACCATCACTTCAAACCAACATTCCTCTTTTGATGTTGTGCTTGATTAGCTAGTTTTTGCAGTGTACTTTTTCCCCTCAGTGAACGTACTAGATAGCGTAACTAAGCTTTTTGCAGGACTCTGTATTTTACAGTCAGCCTTCAGGGATGCTAAATTTCAGAGTAAGTAAACAGTAATTAAAAGTGATAAGGACAAGAAACCTTGATACTATGAAATGTGGGTTCAATTGTCCTTGACACAGGCAGAACAAGGCAGCAGGTTTTGGTTTTGATTATAGCTTTACTTGCGATTTTAATAAACATGAGCCAGTATTCAAACTTTTAATATCCTGCTGCTTAACTATTTCCAAAAAGCAATCCAGCTCTTTTAAACAGCTCTTGTTTAAAAATTTTAATTTGTTTGGCTCTGTCTCTGCTTAGAGAAGCTGTAGCCTCACGGTAACTCTTTTATAAGTTCATTTCCAGAATCACGAGCAATTGGGTTTTTTTCAACTAAGTGTTTCCGCATGTGCCAGAAGTGTCAGGCTGACAGCTTTCCTGCATCGTTTTATCTGGTTCCCACAGTAAGTATGAGAGACAAACACAGGAATGTGTCTAGTGCTGACTATGCCCATCAAGGATACAATGATACTTACAGCTCTTCCAGGAAGCGGAGATTGTGCACGGGGTTTGAGGGCAGCTTAGTAATGTTGTTCATACTGAGATCACTGTAGGGGAAAACAGACAGAGACTTAATATGGCATGCCACAACTGTGGTATCCAGCTGTTCATTCCACACATTTTAAAGTACTACATTAACAAAAATTAGTTCCTCTGCCAGAATTGATGAATCATTATCTAGTTAGCACGTTAAACATTCTTCTTTCGTATGAACACAGCTTTGTCAAACCAAATACAGGCTGTAGCAGGTTCCTCGTTTCCAGAGATTTTGGAATGTTTTATCACGCTCTATAAATCAGCTGGAACACTAAACAACCCTTTTTAGTCTACATAATTTTAATAAACCGCTGTACTGTATTAAAATTTACTTGGAGTAGTAAAGGAAAACTACTACGATTTTCCTTGTTGTAGCACTGTAGCACACTTGGTTTACTAAAGTAAAAGGCAAAAATGTACAAATATAAACTATCTGCATCATTCTTTACATTTCATGAATATGGAAACATTTTGCTCTTGCGTACAACCTGCTGCGTGGTGGCACTGATTTGCCTTGCCTTACATTAGGCACATTAGGTGTCCCCAAAACCCAACTTACTTGAGTCAAAGAAATGACATATTTTCAAATAATAAACATCCCCCTTTTAGAGTGCTCTTTTTTTGCAGGTTCTCAAATTGCATTAAATAAGTGAAATGAACCATAAAACAAGGGTGTAATGTGATCCTGCTCTGTAGCACACTTCCTGGTGGGGTTCCACGGTAGTTCCTGGCACAGGAAACAACCAGCCCTATCAGCTCTGTCAGAGCTCATTCAAGATACGTTTTAGACTAAATTTCATATAATACCTTTTTATTCTTAACATGCTTTTTAATTGTTTTCCATTGTCTTCCCCATGCCCCACAGTATCATTATAATTGCCTTGCATTAAGTATAAAAACTGTACACAGACTGCATAATAAAATTCTGTGTGAAAGATACAAGTTACACAACTATTTCAAAATTCCTTTTGACTGTTAAAATAAAAATATCAGACCTGCATATTTTATGCAAATGTTTTGTGATAATTTAAAACTCCCCACTATTTAAACATACATGTATTTGTAGTGGGACTCACCGTTTCCACCTACTTTGGGTAGTATTTAGACAACTTTATTTCTTCCAGCTGTTGAGAGCTTACAAGGTAAATAAGTTATCTGTACTTTGGTGGGTAGACGTCCTATTCCTATTCCATCTAGTTCTTATTACTCACAGTCTGTTTCACATTACAGAATATATGTGTTTAGTCAGCATAGTTAATTTTGTTGTTTGATCTTTTGCTGAATTTTAAAATGTATAATTTAAAAACATACTTCACGTAGAGATTTTGAAATAAAGGAAATGTGTTAATACTTTACAACAATTATCAAATCACTGTTGGGTAAGGTCTCTGCATTCACTTCAAAATCAAGGCATAATTTGAGAACTGTGTACTTATTAAATTCATTCTTTACTGTAATACTTTATCACCTAATTCTTTCATACAATTTAGCAGGTTATTACCCTTTCACTTTGATAAAGGCTCAAAGGACTTATTCTGGCAAAGGAACAAAAACATGGATTTATTTGGCAAAAGAAAAACTCATCCATGTAGTGAATCATACACTACTGAATATTAAGATAAACCCAGTATTTTAACAACATCATTTTGATTGTGAGATTTTCAACATGTCTTAGTGGGTTCCTGTAAACATAACAAATCACATTTTAGACTTAAAAAGCCAGCCTTGGTGGAAGATGGGAGTGACTCATCCTCAGATAAACACATATTTCGGTACAAAACCAGCATTAACCAGTGCTCTGGCTGAACCGGGAAGCCTGAAGCCTGTTTTTCTAGCATGTTAATTTCTATTAGTAGTAGGCAGTACTTGTCTGCTCATATCACCCACGGGACCCCATGATGACACCGGTCACAAGCAATCTACAGACAAGACCCTAATATCTTAAGAGGATTAGAATAAGAGAAGCTGGCTTTCATTACTTTCTTTGGTACACAATGAGAAAACCAACAATACACGCACTTTTCTTAAAAACATCTTTAGACCCCAGAGGTGGTTTTACCAACAGTGAATCCAATGTCCTAGTCTCCTTTTTGGACTTGACTCATGTGGTAAAGTATGTGCTCCACATCATATCATGGAGGTGAACCTCTTCTTTTCCCCAGTCTACACTGCAGCAATTGCTAGCTCTTTTTAAACCTATCAGTTAAATAATCTCATTATGTTAGATAGGTTCCTTTTTTTCCAGATTATTCTTTTCTTAGAACATAAAGTACAAAGATGTTTTTGTGCAACAGAACTACTAAATGTTACCTACGCATATTTCATAGAATCATTCAAGTTGGAAAAGACCCTTAAGACCATTGAGTCCAACTGTTAACCTAACACTACCAAGTCCACCACTAAACCATGTCCCTAAATGCCACGCTTACGCATCTTTTAAATACCTGCAGGGATGATGGAGGTAACAGAAATTATTCCCAAATTTACTCAATAATGTCTTTCCAAACTAGTTTTTAACAGACTAGTAACTAATACGCAGGCCATTACAGTCTGTGTTGGCAATGTGTTAGTGTTGTAACTATAAGGGTTTAAGAATATAAGAGAGACTACTGTAGGGAGAGGCAATATCTTTGACCAGCCTAGCTAATATAGCTGGAAAAACTGAGAAACTTTCAGGCACAAAAATCAAAAACCTCTGCTTCTTCCAGCTGTACCAGTTGGCTAAATAGGTGACATTATTCCTCCCGAAAATCCTCACATTGCTTACACTGGCAAAGCTGTAGTTCATCTGTGCTTACAGTTTTTAAATTCAGAATACTCTTTTGGGTCAGAATCACCATGGATGCATTTCATCCAATTTTTGTTTACTGAGTAACTAAGGGACTTACGAGAGAAGTCCCATCACCCAGAGCTACTTCTGGGGGCATGTTCGGAGAAGTGAGACAAACAAAAAGAGTTAATGCAATGCAATCAGTCACTGGGTCTCATGTGAGCAATACTGCAAAGTTTGGGCTGCTGAGAAGAAATACCTCACAGTGCTCCAGAGACAAATAAAGGAGGTTCTTGGCAAACTTGCCAGCCGTTGGACCATACTGCCAAGAAGACATAGCTAGGATGAGATTTATGGTCATTAGCTAGATCAAGCACAGCTAACAGCCAGAAAGAGCTAGTTGGTAAATTGTAGGCTTACATATTATTAATACGAAAACCATTAACAATTGTAATGGGTATGTCTTATGTCTTGCACCTGCAATGGTTTCTTTCCAAAAAGTGCATCAAACAGGTTTTCTGATTTCTCCTTTCAGTGCTAGCCTGTCAAAATCAGCAATTTGCTCTCCCTACAAAAGAGAAGGGGATGAAAGATGGCTTGCACATCAGGATTTGTAGTGTAATGCTGAAAAATATTAAAATCAAGGTACTAGATCTTTAACTGTCCGCAGTGGAATGGTTCTGATTTTATATTATTTGTTTGCCTCTGCACGTATACTCAGAACCAAACCATCTGAAATGGCAAACATTTATTGTTAAACTTGGTAGACTCTTATAAGCTACAGTGATGAAAAACTTACAATTATTAGAATACTGAAAATCTTTAAATAAGTTAGTGTAACAGAACTACTACTATACTGCACCACCAAAGCACATGCAAACCCCGCTGATGTCAGTAGGAGCGGCATTGTAAGAGTACGCTCTGAGTTTTAAACTGCTCCTACTATAAACAGCAATAATACCAGATCTACCTTTATGAAAACTACCTGCACCATGAGCTGACGTACTGTACTGGAAAGGCGACAGGCTATTTTGCACAGTCAAATGAACACATCGTCTGTTCTCCCATCAGTATTCCTGCAGCCTGTTTCCAACTGCTGACTATAAAAGCAACATACCAGCAAACAAAACTTTTATCTTTTCAAAAGATAAAAAGTTTTGCTTCAATGACTTCATTGGCAACACAGCTTACTATAACGATATCTTAATTATAGTCTGTGCCAATCAATCACCACACTGTGTCTGCAGTGACTTGCAAAAGGAATCCTACTTGTGATGAAATCTTTGAAGAAAAGAAAATCTTGCAAACTGCACCATGCATCTGTTTTTTCTTGGTGACGAGATGAGCAAATTCTGAGTATTTGCAAAACAGAGTCCAAGGCGGCAAATACAAGAGCTCTTCCCCCACCCCAGTTTTGTTGTCCATGCATATACATGCTGAAATAAGATCCAGTTACCATCTTAAAAGTGAGTAGTTCACAATGAATTCCCAAAAGCCAGTAAAACAAGTTAAGTGAACTAGTTCTTAACATGTAATAGATGAGTCTGGAGGCCAAGGGACTAACCTGTTATTAGCCGTTATTACAAGAGATGTTTCAGTGACTATTCATCCTGGAAGATCAGTTTTCCCCATTATATTTATGTGTTTTAAAGAAGAACAAAAATCTACCTTGGGATATATGTAAGGCTTCTATGGGCTTTCACCAACCTGGTAATCTACTACTATGCTAAACCTGTATTATACTGAATGGTACAAACTTGTCTACCCATTGCAGGGCTCATACAATAATCCAATATTAAAGACAATTAATTTTGTAGCCTATCTTTTTTTTTAACAGTTGCAACCTGTTTGATTTTTAGAAAATGATCAAGACATTATTAGGATTATTGATTATGTTTCCTCTAGGCCTGCCTTAGCCCAACAAGACGTATTAATGATTATTTTTATGGAAGTCTTTGAAAGATAAAGCACTCATAAAAATACTGACGATAGACTGAATGCACTCCCTGAGTTCATACCAGCTGAGAACAACTCCTGAAATAAGACAATTTCCTTAATCCATTTACAGCAAAATTTGACACTATCTTATATGTAGCAATACAAAATAATGAAAAGGGGTGAGAATTACTACTGCTCTTCCCTTGCTATGCCTATCTTTTTAACACAGCACTCTTGTTTCTACTGTTGGCAGAATACTTTACTAGCTCCACTGTACGATGGAAGAACATGCCAGCTATTAAGTGCACGTCATCTACTAACGCAAATGCTTCACTAGGGATATTAAAAAAAACTTCATCTGCTACAGTTACCTAAAGTAGATAAATCTATTCATGAACACTGTAGTAGTAGCTCCTATTTCTTACAAATAAATTCCTTTAACATGTTTTCATTCAAGGTCTCAGTAAATAAATAAATAGAATAATTACCATCATTTTACAGAAGGGAAACTAAGACACCTAATGGCGAAGTGACATGCTCACAGTCAAAGAGCAGGTTATATGCGGTGAAGGAACCAACCACTGATGATGATTTGTCCAGTGCCCTTTTCATTCGATCACACTGTCCACCCCATGGCATTCATACTGTTTTTCCGAATGATGATGCATAAGCTGCCAATAGCCTCAGAAAACAATGACCATATTTTCATTTTAATGGTCCTAGATTACATTATCTTCCAAAATCAACATGCAAATTGGTAGTCATGTATTTGCATGTTTAATATACCCAGGCAGAGCAGCACAAGGCAGAGTATGAGTACACATAAAAAAGAATTGTAAGCCGTTCCTGACAATTAAATCATAGCATTTCATCTCACAGCTAGCTTCAAACTTCATCTGTGGTTCTTTGAAGGATTCTGTAGTAAAACTATGATTAAGACGCGAATTTCCACTAAATGATTCCCATTTGAAGATGTACATCTTTGTATTTGGAAAAGTCTTCTGGGAAAAAAGTGGCAGATTTGCAGGAAGAAGCAGTAAAGACAGAGTTATAATTAGACATTACATGGAGCATGCGATCTCTCTATCAAAGTATTCACAATAAATAACAAGTGGCAATAGCATGGATATTTCTGCCTTTCTGCACACTGATAATGCTAAAATTAAATATTTTAAAGTTCATTATCCCATGCAATATTATTTGTAATAGCAAATTATCAGCAACTGAACCCATTCTATGCTTTTAAAAATTAACACAGAAGTGATGGAAGGCTAAACCAGGATTGCTTGTTACTCATTTTTTACAGAAATTTTCTGTTACTTGACATTGAAGTTCACTGTTTCCAGAGACCCAACACCTTTTTATTAAAACACATCCTGCAAAAAGCAAATGACGTGTGCTCGCATGAGAATAAACCCTGCAGTGAGAGTATGTGGGCCTGTGCACCTCATGAAGAGCTTTATGCCAGTAAACGGACAGTACTCCCACTGTCCCCGTCACACCATCCTTCACTTCATTGGCACAACAGTGGTGCTTATTCCAGCAATGCGTTTTGCTTACAGAAGAGATAATCACTGCAATTGTAACAAGATATATATGGGTAGGATCAGGCACCTTGAACTTAGGGAAGCCTCAAAGGTGATCCAGCAAGGTCAGAAGGGCTCTGTCTACACCTCTTCTCTGCTGTTGTGTATTGGCCCGTGGGGTGACTACTAAACATCAGATACCAGCAAACCAGGATGACAGACCACATCTGGATTCAACACAAACTAACAAAATGCTTTGGCCAAAATTCTGCACTCCCAACACCTGTCAGTGGGTTCCTCTAATGTCATAGACAGCAAAAATTGGCTTATTACTGCAGAAGCTCTGTAACACAGTCATTTTAAACAGCATGCATTATTCCTGAACATAGTAGGCAATTCTGTCATATAAACAGCCATCAAAGACTTACTTAAATCTAGACTGCAGAACATTTGTAAAGCAAACAGTACGTGCATGATTAATCTTTTCAGGAAACAATTTTGCCATTCAGTTTATCCAAGACTCCAGCAGAGGGAGCAGGGCAGAGCAAACAATTAGGGTCAAAAAGAAAGTAAAGATCAAAGATCAGATCAAACACACACAGTGCTGAATTAATCTGACAAGTACCTGACATTTCATTTTAGGTACAAAGATTCTGGCTCTCTGGGTTTTTTTTGTATATCAAATTCACAATGCTCCCTAGATGAAATTATCCATTTACTTTCAAAGCTGATTCATGGCTGTTCATTTGGCGCTGAAGACTCAGTTTGCTAAGTAATAATTACCAGGGTAAGTTACAAAAACATTCCAACATGTCAATCATTTACTGCACTTAACTCACATATTTTAAAGCTTAAATAACTGAACGAATATTTTATAATACAGAAGCCAGCAGAAGCAATTAAAACAGGACTGAATGGAATTCCTCTTCCTCCCATGCACACAGACTGCTTGCTTCTGCTGCACTAATTCAAACAGATTACAGAAGTACTGCATACATGATTCATCTTGTTCAAATACTGAAACAATATACAACAGTAAAATATATCAGTTTTTATTGTAATTTATGAAGACAACTACTAGAATGTTTGTTCTATTTTTCATCATTACCTGTTTGTTTATCAGGTACTCTTTATCTTATTTTTGATGAAGAACAGTACAGTTAAATTGAAAAAAGTTATTTACTAGAAGTTCATTAGAAGTGACCATCCCTTGGTCTCTCTCAGTTTCAGAATATTTTATGCAACTCCAGAAGTTGCTTATTTTTACAACTATTTGTTATAAAAATGAAAAAAATCTAGGAGAACAACCTTTTTTTCTGAATGAATGGACACATTCATCCATTTTAGAAAATGGGGGGCCAATTTCCTTCTAATTCCAGGTCTATAATTTCATCCCTCTGAATTCAATGAAGCTGTTCCTAAATTATGGTTATTTATATGACAGGAGAGTATCTACAAAAAGCACAGCATAGTTTGCTTATTAGCATACTACACCTTGACTACAGCAGAAACTAATTCAAAATATATCTGAGTGTAGACACAGACTCAAAATAGAAGCCTAAAGTTATAAAGTACAACTTCCCTAAATCAAGTAGTATGGGCCACACAGCCCATTGGGCTGAATACCCAACTGGAGTTATGCACAGCACAGGTTCTATGTTACACAAACCAATTTTAAAACTCATCTTCACCAAAATATCCAATATTAATTCAGTGTGGCCACTGAGGGTGGAAATGAATCAGGATTAGCCTGATTTCAGTTGTAACAAGATACACTGTGTTAGTTATTTTGCTGGTCTTAATTTGCCTCAACTCAATTCCACAGCATGGATTTGAAGAATTAAAAAGCAAACAGCTTTGAGAGCATCTGCCACAAACACATTCTAACAGTGATGTGTAAATCTGAGTATCTGGAAATCTGTGCACAACACACCTGCATTTAGAGCAGGATATATATATTCTACATCGCACAGTGCAAAGGTACCCAAGGTACAGATGAGTGAGCTGGATCCAGAGCTAGAAGCTACATTACCATGTTAGGTCCCCTCAGAAAGGCTAATTATCCCAGGTACAGCAGGACGCTGCTATGACACTACTAGTTTCACAATGCAGGGTCTCTGCACAATGCTACTTTGTGTGATGTAATGTAGCAATTGTCGTACATATAAACTTGGTATTCCCAAACTGGTTCACTGCAAAATACACATACTCTAGACTAGGTGAAATTCTAACTTGGTAAAGGAAATGGCAAAAACTCCATTCAGCAAAGACAAGAGTCCACCTCTTTGATTCCAACTGATCTTTTTATCTTAGAGGAGTTTTCAGTAAAATTCTGGTTAGCTTCTTCACTACTCTTATTCCATAGGTTCCCATTTTCCTGTGCATTGGTGCTGAATGATTGGACTTGTTTTAACACAGCACTGTCACTTCTGCTTTTATTATAGTTTAGTTGTACCTTGTGTTGTTGAAGAGTAACTGAAGAGTTTCAGCAGAGAAAATTATGCTACACTCTATCACAAGTACTAGAGTTCTCCTCTGAATTACTAATTTGATTATTTTTGTGTTGTTGCTTAGCTGAAATAATTCTTTACAGAATCTTCTCTTTACTGCATGGACAACCCAGCTGATGTCATATTACCAGCACACTCATCTTCATTCAATGTTGCTACCAAAAGAATTACTCCTGATCTCCCCTCTCCCCCCAACCCCACCCCAGCAGTGTCCATTCCTTTTGAGAATACTGTTGCACCAGAGTTGGCAACTGATCCGGATTAAACAAATCCAGCAGGAAAAAAAAAAGGTTTTAATCCAAATCAGTTCTCTGAGCTGGTTCATTGCATTGCTGTTTGTGCCACCACAAGCTAAAACACAGAGGAGAAACAAATAAGGAAGGTGAGGCAGAACCGTTTTCCTCAGTTAGCGGTGTTGCTTAGAGTAATGCAGGGTGATCCTATACCTAGGACCTACATACTATAAATCTTCTTCAGATATAAAAGTTGTAGATTTTTTCTTGTATGCACATCTTCCCTTTTTGTCTGACAGAGCTTGTTCGCTGAAATACAATGGGCCTCCAGATCTGCCAGCTCCTGGCTGGCTGGCAGCCTCTTCCAACACCTCCTACGGAGCTCAGAGGAATGACAGAGCTGTCAGATTTTTCACTGACAGCTTGAACACCCAAACTTCTGCAATAGTGTGTGCCAGGAAATATGTATAGCTTGATTCTTACAAAGATAATGGATTTAAAAACACTGTATTTCACCATCAGGTAAAATTTTTTTTGCTTAAGAGTTCAAACTTCACTTTCATCATGAGATACCTTCACATGGGCTGGTATAAAATAGTCTGAATATACACGAACACCAGGTCCTTAATCTTACACTGACATCCCGTATACCTGGTCTCCACACATTTTGTTTGCCTGTAACTGAACAGCTGCCCTTCAGATAGGCAAAATACTGAAAAACCTGAACTAGCTTTAAACAATTCAGGTCAAGGAGCAGGGTTGAGATGCACTAACTTACCTTACCAAAGAGGAATCTCCGGTAGCGACCTCCTGTGTTGCATCGGGTTGGCATGTATTTTTCATGTGGTTATACCATCACAATATTCAGGGGAAAGGGTTGTGCTCCTTCTAGTATAAAAGTGTAATCTCTTTGGATAAATTATTTCCCTCTCCAGTAACTTAAATTACTGGGATCGGAGCTGCACAATTAATATGTGGAGGCAAAATACTTCAGGACTATTTCTACTGAGATCAGCTGAGCTGTTCAGAGTATAAAGCTAATATTTAGTATGGGTAGAGGCAGCAGACTCTGATCCAGAATAAATGATCCCGGTTTCCTTCCTTTTATTCACAACGTTTACATAGTCCACTGTTTGACAACCTCATTTTGAGGCCAGTGACCCACCACTTCTTGTGATTGTTATGATGATCAACAGCAAATCTCTTCAGGGCAAGCAATTAACTGGTGATGTTCAGTCAAATCCACTGCTGTGTCTCAGTTTCAGGTTTCAAATACCATTTTTGGGTCTTCCTGGAGACAATATTGAACAATATTACAAAACATGAGTAGCCAAAATAAACCTTTAACAAATGTAAACTGTTGCTGCCAACTCTATTCCACCTGTGTGCATATGTGAAATAAGTTGTGTCCCCTATACTGCACCTGCCTGATCTGCTTTTTTTGCACATGAAATGAACTTTCCAAGATCTCTTTTCTTTAGCTATTCCAAATGCTCTAAAAATGCTGTAAAGAATCAGTCACCCTATTATTTACATGTCTTAAAACGTATAACACAGCAAGTCAATGTCAGCACTAGAACAGTGCCTGGGGGTAAACACCTGGCTCCACTGATGCTGGCAGCAAAACTCCCATTGACTCCCATGGGAGGACGACGTCATCTCAGGCCTCCGAGTGCCTAATGCCAGGTTCTACCCAATAGGCACTATTTCACAGTTGTGGGAATCATGCAACAGCAAATCGCTTTGCCTGGAGTAGTGAACGTAGTACTGCTGGGTTCACTGGGAAGATTTCTACATAATTTTTTCCAGCCCTTTTATCATTTCTAGAATCTGTTGAGTTAAAGGTGGGATGCTGTTGGTTTGGGCCACTAAGGAGAGGAAAGTATGACATCTTCTGCTGACGAAATCATCCTTTTACCTTTTTTTCAACTGAGGAGGTTCAAAAATCTAAGGAATTGTTTTATGTCAGTTTCTTTTACTTCCGTATTGTTCACTGTTAAAGCCCTTCTTTCTTTTCTGTTTGGTTGTCATTCCTGCTCCAATTATTTGCGTACTTAACTTTTCATTCCTGGTGTTCTGCTTCCAAAGTGATGCGCTGATTCTGCTCATTTTTCCTTCCTCACCCTCTCTTTTCCATAGCCTTTGCTCAATTTTTCTTTCATATGAAGTTCAGCTTTCCAGTCAGCTCCATCAGGAAACCCGAAGGATTACTCAGAATAATCTGCATTGTGATGGGTCTTTCTGGGAGAAGATGAATCAACATTTTGAAACGAGAAGGCTTAGACACTCTGGGAGATCTCTTACAGGCTTAATTTGCCTTGCAATAAACAAGTAGCACAAATGAACACAGCAACACCCACCTCCTACATGACAGCAACTGCTGATGACCACTGGTCTCCCCTTGCACAAGAGTCCACAAGACAGTACCTGGCTACATACTGCTATTGCTGCACTCCTTCCCCAAATGGTGACAAAACAGATGCCAGCTTGAAAATGGTGCAGGTAGAAATGAAATGTAGGACAGAAATAAAGTCAAGGCACTCACTAAGCAGAAGCAGGTCTTCTGCTGAGAAGTGTTATCCTATTTTTCACACTCTGAAGAATCCAGTCAGCCTTGCTGTCCCTTCGTGAGGGGTTTGGAGCTGGTAGGATGCAGACTGATGCTCCTCTTCACACCACATGCAGAGTATAAAGTTATCACCTCAGGCTGGCTTCATTCTCCCATCCCATGTGGAGAGTGGTGGAAGATCTGAGAAGTGAAGGATGCCCCCTCTCAGTCATGGTCTTGGAATGTGGATTTCCACTTTCACATACGTGCAGCAGACTGAAGAAGACGGCACTGCATGGCTCTACATGGATAGATATGTTGCTATTAAAAGGACTGCAAAGGAGGTTTTGTGGGCATTAGTTCTGACTGAAAAACACAAACCCACTGGGAACTCCCTAAATAAAGCCCCAGTATTTCCTTGCATCATCCATCAGAGATTCCAGAGAGATCCTTCCTCCAGAACTGTCCAGCAGGTTCTGCCACTTTTTCATTTGTGTACTTTTATTAAGCTCTTCAGAATTTTCATCTTGAATCCTGCAGATTCAGCACAGCACAGGAAAAAGCGAGGACTTCAAGCCATCCTGATCCTAAATTAAAACACCTTTAACAAAAACATGGTCATCTAAGGTGTATTTTTTTCTGACCTAATCCCATAATGGACATTTTTTAATAAAGGCATGTGGTTTGAAAATGAGCTTTTAAATAACCAGAGAAAAGAAAGAACATAGAAACAGGTTTTAAAATGTCTGTGGAAAAAAGACAGGGCATTATTTTAAATAATTAAACTCAAAGCTCAGGTGATTTGTCTTGTCACATGTATAATGTATGAGGTTACTTTTCTTTAAAAGCCAGTGTTAAAGAAGGAATGGTAGCATCGTTAACAAATGCTATAGGGCAGTGAGCCTTTTCTGGGCAATTTTTCAATTCAATAAAATTTTCATATTTGTATTTCGCCATTTCCAGCTCCCATATTAAAAATCTATTAGCAGAAGGCCTATTGAAAAGCTGACCATGAGCACAAGAGACTTTTTCTGGAAACACTTCTATTCAGTTCTCATGCCTGAACAAAAGCAGATTGGCACATTCAGTTATATACAAATGCCTTTGAAAGGGACCTCCCCCCCTTTCCCATAGCCACGCGTTTCAGGGCTGTATATGCTGAAGGAAGCCAGTGAAAGGTTTGAAGGGGTGGGGAGACCAAGGGCTTCCACCGAGATCCTTCAAAGTCCTCGTCTTCTATAGTGGGAGGATTTCCCTCTAAATCCCTTTCAATAGCATATTGATGGCTTTGAAAGCTTAAATGGCATTTGTCAACCATCAGTAAATCTTGAAAACTGTTTCTGCAAATAGCCCAACTCTGAGTCTCAGCTTTTCCCATTAATCTGTACGTAAGGCCACTGAAGACTTTTTCAGAGGCTAGATAATGCCTGGATTAAAAGGTCCATTCAGAAGGGAAAACTTTAGCATTCACCTTGTGTACATAGCCATTTCACCAGTGGTATTCATGGGTTGTTATTTCAACTCTGCATTTGTCCCGCAAACAAGACATTTTGCCACAAAGACTTGGTAGAGACATTCTTCAGTGAATTACTGAAACCTAGCCCCGCTATTTGTCATGGCTTGTTATTTTTATCAAGTGTAATCAGTTCAAATAGGAACTCTAGACTGACAACTTTACAATGACGTTACTATTTTAAGAGTGGAAGGTATGTTTCTTCTAATTCAACAATGAAACTGATTAAAGCACAACCTGATTGCTTTATCTAATGAAACAGTCTAAAATTTCCCTTAATCAGATGTCAGAAGACTGTTTGTTTTATACTGAAAGTAAAGACAAGAACTTTAAAAATCATTATTCAACATTTTTACTTTATGATATTTTATAAAAACTTTATACATTTACAAGGCTTAATAATTTATAATATGTTACATACTGCCTGGCGTTTGTATTTTAGGGCAATACTGTATTAATTTACTTTTCTCCAAATAAAGCAAATGGACAGAACCTCTACCCCTTACAAACACAAACTCTTTCTTTAGGCTGTTCTTACATCCTAATAATGTTTGTGTTCTCTCCTTTCTATTTTTTTTTTTGCATTTTGCATCCACTAAGTTATACCAAAGCCAAGATATCAGCTATTTTGAAGGGCACAAGGCATTTCGTTGTTATTATTGAAATAATTGGTAAAAATGTTTACGCATCACAGAAAAGAAGAAAAACAGAACAGCATCACACACTGCAGACTCCAGGCAAATTTTGAGGTGCCAGTGACGCAATGCTAGGCAAATTTTTCAATATTGACCTCTGTCAAATTTCCCTCCATTCAGATAGATTTCATTGTTTGAACAGATCGACCTTTTCACCATACTGAACAATTTACAAATTACTGTGAATGTCAAGAACACCCAACCTGGGGATCAGTGAAAGTCACTGGAAACACCTCACCAGGATACACAAAAATTATCTTTCCCTATAGTACTGTTGAAATGGAGCAGCTTAGTCAAGGATTTACATATGTGTAATCACATGAACTATGGCTGAAGGCCACACCTTTCATCTGCTTCTTTTGTTTGCCTTATTGTCTACCTATGTGGACATGTCCCACACCTTTTTTGCTATCAATGGAAGATACCTCATAATTTAAATGTGAAAACTCTCTGCAGCTTGGATATGGCGTAACAGATCATCCACATTCAGCCCAACTCACTGTAAAATTAATACAAAGCCTACCACACAAGTTTAAACAGAAGGGGTTTTCTACTCCAAACTTGCCCCCTCCCCCCACCCCAAGTTAATAATAATTCTCTGTGTGTCTTCAAAATTTCTAGGGGAACTGTGCCATGGGTCTCTTGGCTGATTAAAAGTAAACTAGGTCAGATTTTTTTATCTGTGGGTCACTTCTTGAGATGACTCAGGGTATCCTGCCTGGCTTCCAACCACCACTCTCCATACAGTAGGGGATGCACCTCCTGTAAAGACCATATAATATGTACCCCATGGAGACACCTCAGATAACCTGGAGTACCTTAAACGGCGTATGGTAGATATTTGTGAGCATCTAAATGAAGCTCCAGCTGCATTAAAGAATGGAGACTCAATTTAGTTTGCTAAACATAGGCATCTAGAGGCATTCAAAACATCCTCAGTTATCTGAGACATCCACAAGGGCCCGGCAAATATAACATTATGACCTACGACATGACCCGTTGCCTTTTGAAGGGACAACTGAAGGCCAGCTAAGATACCCTAAGGTAAATTGAATGCACTAGATAGATACCTATGCTTAGGCAATTGCATTGACCTCTGAGACTGGGATTCAGCTCCTAACACCCCTAAGTTAGCTGTCTGCATGTGAAACAGGCTTCTGGGCTTCTAGTGTAGTCAGTTAAATCTAGCAGGATTTCTCTCATCCTCAGGTAAGTGACTTTTTTTGGTCAATGCTCTCCAATGACTAGGACTACACTGACTGTTAGGATAGTGAGGCAATGCTTACTCTACACAGCTGCATTTTAGATCAGCACATGAATCTGGAGCTGAATATCAGTTCAGCTGACGTCAGGAGCAACTAAATTACAAGATAAAATGTCTGCACAATATTTATACTAGTGGTGGTGCAAGGAAATTAGATGAAGAAATCTGCTCCCTTGATTCCTTCTCTGCACCAATACAACTTAAGTTTTCTGACATCTGAAGCATACTGTAATGCCTGGTTGCTTACTCAAGCTTTTCTTTTAACGAAAGAAACTAGTTTTCTTTATGTGGGAAAGTAAGAAGTTGTCTTTACTTTCATCAGTATATGTTAAGACTTGTGACTTGATTGTTGGGCTTTCTTTTATAAAAATATAAATAGGTAGGTCTTCCTAGAAATACAGAATACTTAGTAAGAGCAATTCAATAAAAATTAGTAAAACCCTAACAAAAGTGAATGCAAGTTAGGCTGTAACAACACCTAAAGACCTTTGGAATCTTTCTTCTCTGTAACTCAGGATGTGTTTCATGAAAGTAGAGCTTAGGGAGCCCAGCTTCACTTAAGTTTCTATCTTGTAATCAGACTCCTCTAGGTTCAATGAGATGGAGCAGATTTCTCTCCCATGCAGGTTCTTAGGTGTCTCTAGATAAAAACCATCCTTTTTGGTAAGGTTAGGGCCCAGGTAAGGTCAGGCTCAGTGCTTTACTGATGCTTTCCAGATGGCTCAGAACATGGGAAGAGCTCACACACACCTTCCTAAAAAATTCTACATAGATGTGACATCATATGTGCATTGAATTGTTGGGACTAGAAATGGGTGATATCACAAAAGTGTGAAGTATTCCTTGTAAAACTATTTTTCTGCACCATTTTGAGAGTCATGTATTTCTGTACTACCATGAGAATGTTATTTTAGAAACCCTCGGCCTTGTAATGAACAGAACACTATGGAAGAAGGACAACTTTCATAATTACAGTCAGTGTTTTTCTCCTGTAAGAGTCACAGATCCTCCAATCTCCTCATGGTTTTCGTTCTGAAAAAGTCCAAAGATTTAGAAAACTAATTTCTGTGCAACTCAAAAAGAGGGACAAAAGCAATTCCCTGTCCTTCCTCAGGTTTGTGAATAACAGCTGTAGGAATCTGCACTCTAGCTCACATCCTACAGAAAATGTGATGTAATTCCATGGCCTGAGACAGAATTGCTATCTCTTCTCTTGGGAGTGCCCTGGGAGCAACTTCTGCCCACCCATATCCAAAAAGGACGTGTATTGGCAGGGGGTGGGGGGATAATTTCCTGGCCCTTAGTAATTATGTGCTTGTTGGCTTCTCCCTCCTGCACTTTTTGTACAGCAATATTCAATTATGCAATACTTTTCAAAGAACAACAAAAAGAAAGAGTTAAGTACTATTTAGGAGTTGAGGAGACTGTAGAGTGGGAGATGAACTAATTCTGCTGTGGCACTAACCAATGCAATAAGGAAATGAAATAAAATCTAAGTCTGAATCTCAGACCAATGCTTTATCTATGAGGTGGTGCTGTCTCCTTAAGCAAAACCAGTAAATATTCCCAGGCTAACCGCAACTCTCAGTGGTACTTCAATGAATGCTTCTACTTTTTTTATAACTCTTCCATCTATTTTTATTTTTGTGACCATGTTCTCACATTCAAAGTAACATAGCTTTTGCAGCTGAGATCACATGGGTTAGAATGCAAATACTCCAGATGTTCACAATGCCAACATATTTTAGGACACAGAAAGACAACTGAAAAATCTGTTATCTACTTCAGTTGAAGAGTGCTATCATACAGAAACATAGGGTTTTTTCCCCAAATACTATTCAATGCATCTTGCTGGCAGGGGAAATTAATTTTCCAAACTCAGTCTTTAAAGGATATTATTTTTTTAATAGGAGTGTCTTTGAGATAGAACATATGCCCCTGTTTCTCTATCCACACCATAAAATCGTTTTCCCATTCATCACAAATAGCTGTTTTTTTCCTACAAAAGCTTTTATAGAGCCTTTTAACTGTTCCTGACACAGTGGATCCACAATCCCAATTATGGCTGTGGACTGCAATACAACCATAACACAAATGATAAACAGAGTCCTTATGCTTATGTGACTTTTTAAATATAACTTTCAAAATACAAATAGATAGGTGGACAGAATTATTAAGCAGGCTGGCTGTAACTGCCTGCTGCACCACTCAACTCATAAAAAGATGGGGAAACCCAGGGGAAGATATAATCCTTAACCTTCATTTAGTACAGCCTAAGGTTACATGATTCTTCTCTGCATTATTATTGCATAGCACAAAAATATGTACAACGGGGAGGCCCTAATGTTATGGAAGGTCTGCCTGGCCTCCACAAGGAATGGGTGGTTTAGGCTCCTAATGCCCCCCCCAAATACTTTCTATACTCTTGTAAGTCAAGCTTGTGAAAGTGAGATAGCTAAAAGCTGAACAATGCAGTCCACTAACTTCTAAGTCATGTGTAATGGACAATTTAAAGATGTTTGCTTATGATAATAGGTGTGTCACAGACAGAGCACCAGACTGCTGACTGGCAGCAATCAAACATAAAAAATTACACGAACACATATTCTTTGAAAGCTTCTTAGTTTGATACTAGTTAAGATGGCTAATAAATATTTCCAAAATAATCTTCATTTTAAAGACAGGGATTAAAAATGGGGGATTCTGCAGCCTATGGACTTCAGCAAGATTATCTGAATGCGTACCATTTGCCTGGGCAAAGACGGCAGTTCTGTGTCCTGGCATTTCACCATGTCTGTATATTAAGGGTTTTATAGTGAAACTCAGTATCTTTCAAGGCATCTTGATTTATACTTAAATGGAATGGCCAAAGCCAAGGAGGAGTTAACAGTTTCCAGAAAACGTAGCTGAGGCATACTATGCCATAGCGCATGTGTCAGGCTAAGAGTCGCAGCTCAGGCCCACAGAACCACACGGTTGTTACCTAAGAAAATCAGAAAACACAGGTACCTTGTAATTTGGCTTTGGCTATGGCTATGGAGTTTTTGATTTCACTGTGTGGCCTTAGAAACCCGCATCTTAAAGCCTTATGGTAGCAGCATATCCAGACTTTAATTAACCACCGAATTATTCTAATGCGATTGTGGAGAAAGTTACCAAAACGCCTTGGGAAATCAAACAGCATCCTCAGAGAATGGCAGGCATACTGTTTACATGGGATATGTTTTTTTCCATAAAAGAGAACAGAACCTAAATATACTAAAACTCATGTGAAATTAATCTTCAGAAACATTTAGCTGCATAGCATTATAGATCATGGTGTACAATGACATCCCAGCCCACAAAGCCACCTTAATCAGGGCCTCTCTCCTATGGCACCATCCTATTTTCAACTAACAGTGCTTTCAGATGAGCCGAAAAGGGGTACTTTGCTCCCACCATTACAATTTCTGCTCTTCTTTTCTTTACCCTTTTCAAAAACATGAAAGCATTGGATTGCTAATTACTTTTATCCAGCCTATAGGAAAATTAGTTTATCTTCCTGATCAAAGCAAATTAGGCAGATCATGGCTGATTAGAATGCAACAGTAAAATCTCCATACTTTCTATTCCACCCCCTTTTCTCTCAGAAATGGGGCCTGTGTCAAATATGTAGGTATTTCCCACGGCCAGTCTGGACTCTGTTTCCAACGGGCTCTGGGGCTGGGACAATGGTTCTTACACAGACACTGAAGTTCTTTAGTTCAGTCATTGTGCAAGGAAAGAACTGGTAACCCCTTAGCTAGCATTTGATGAACCATCTAGATTTACATATTTCCCTAATTGCATTTTTTGAATGTGAGTGAGATTTATCTGACCAGAGTTAAATACCTCCTTTATTCTACTACCAAAAATACAAACCTGTCCTCTCCAGGCAGCGTTGCATTTGGTTCTGATCTCAGCATTAAAACTTTGGTTTTCAATACAGTGGGACAAAGCAATGTCTACCTTTACTTCTCAAAGCATGATCTAAAGAATGGCTTGGCTAGTTGCTTCCAAGGTGGCTGCTGCATTACATTGTAAAACTGAATACTATTACTCCTTCTAAGTAACTGCTTTAAGCAGCATTTTCTAGCACTCTAGTATTTTACTATTCACTTTTTAGCCTTCACAACTCATGTCCCTTCAATTTGTGTTCTATGGCTTTAATAGATGAAAGCCAAGCTATACTGCTACTTTATTTATAACCAATTACTATAAATTAACAGTAAATCTCACATTTAGCTCCATTTAAACATCACTATGCAGCTGCCCATTTGAAAATAAAATGGTTGCCTTCTTTCACTTCAGTGGGCACAATACAAAACATCCATTGAGCTTTTCCTTTATTGCAGCTGCCAATGCCCAGCCGACTTTTAACAAACCAACCAAGCGGAATAACAATGCAGCTGCAACATTTTATGGTATTTCTGTTAGTTCTCTTTTGAGACTGAAGGTGTTAATTAGGAATCAAAGAATACAACCCTGCCAGCTTTCTTTCACAAACTATACACTGGCCACTGCAGTTTTCAGAAGAAAAATAAATCTAATAAAAGGACAAAAATGTTGTTTGTCACACCAGTAACGTGTATTTAAGACCCTTTGATCACGAGCTTTTTATGTAGTCTTGTCAGACAGGCTGAAAATATTTTTTCCTCTCTTTTCTCTTTTCTTTAGGCTTTTCTGAATACTGATTCTAGGGTTGTCTGGAAAGGTGAAAAACCCGATAGTAACTCGAATGCTTTACAGGTTAAAAGGGCTTTGCTGAGCAAGCCAGCTTTAAATCAAATCAAATCATAATTGTTCACTTTTCTGATTCAAGTGTAACTTGTTTTGAAATACAAATGATCTGTTCCTGTTATGGAGTTTACTAATTCTGTGTATCATTTAATATTCCAAGCATTTAAATGTATGCAGGTGTTTTTATATTAATCCATCAAGTATTTTGTGAAATCTCATTTTAGACCACCAAAATGACATTTTATAGGATGTTTTAAAATATCCATTACATACATATTTTCACGTGTACCACACAACTTATATTCAATATTTTATTTACACTTATTAAACATAATCGTATTAGAATATCATATATTCAAAGGTAGCAGTGTGAAGATATTACCTTTAATCTTTAGTCAAAGTTAAAACCTTAAAATAGGTTTATGAAGTTAGCACAACTGAGAATTAGTCAAGCTTGCTAGCTTACCCAGCAAGAGCTTTCACTGTTAAATGCACAAATCATGCCAAAATACATTAATCCTGCCAGGGAATGGCAGAAAGAAGCTCTGGTTGTTGATTTAATGATAATGAATTGAACAGGCTCTTAGGGCTACCTGCAGAGTTTTCTAAACTGTAAAACAAATAAAGTCAATTTTAAGAAACACTTTTTACAGAAGTATATATAACAGTATTCTTTGCCTTAAATACTATGTAGGAAAAGCAAGGTTTTAAAATGCAATTCTACTTATCTTGTTATATGTTTAATATAATTCCCTATAAAGTTATACATATAGAATGTGATTATAGAACATATTTGGGGGATTTGCTATTTGGTAATCAAGAAATACAGAACTGCCTTGAAAATGTTAAAACACAAATCTTAGTAACAAAAAAAAGTTCTGATCAACATTGTCATGTTGCACATCTCATGTAAAGTGCAGCCTCTGGCTACTGTAACAGACACACAATAGGATGATTCATAGTTATAAAGGTCCATTTTCTTCAGCGCCTCAAGTGTACCATTTCTTACATTCTTGAATTTTAGAAAAGTGAAACATAAAATTGGAGAATGGTTTAAGATTTTTAGAAACACAAACATGTCTACCTTTTGGGGTTTGTTTTGTAAAGTGATATATGAGATGATAACCTATTAAATGTGACTGCCATATTTTTATCTGTTTTACTTGTTGAGCATTGGTTGCGGATGAAGAATTTGGCTTGATTCTCAAAGCAAGTGATGGCAGCTGGGAGGCAGAAGAGAATATTCCCTTTCTGCATGTGGAATAAGGCAAAACCAGCAAATACATTTGAAATTGGCTGCTGTAACCACTTCTCACAATGGTGTTTTTTTCTGTTATTGCATCATAAAAGCGCCACAGTGTCTAATGGAATGAAATTATTCTTGTAGAAAGATATCAAGCATATACACGCAAGCCATACTGCTCTCCATAGGGTTAATAATAATTATTAGAGTCTTGTTGCTCTTGAAGTTCTGCTCTGGATGATATATTTCACAGCTATTTCAGAGTAAGGTAGCATTTTCAACTGTAAGCTCATATCTGATGAGTCTTCTTTTACTCCCTTAAACATGTTTTCATGTGGTCTACAGGCTAAGGATATCTGTATCTTGGGTGGTTTGCCAGTAAGCAGACAAAATGTTTTACCTGTGGGTACTTCAATATGGGATGGAAGGGATGTTTTTTTCCAGTTTTGGAAAAGTTTTTTACCCAGTCATTATTTTGAAATTATTTGGTGTATAAACTTCATATTTATTTGACTCACAAATTGAAGATCTGCTGCTCTGTGCGATTGTTTTCATAGAGCTGTATCTGGGTGAAAAATTTTCTCTCAGCTGACGACTAAATTGAACCACTGTAAATGAACTCAAGTTCTCTCAGAATGTTTACCTGGTCAGTTTTGCTGAATTCTAGACTTATCTGGAATGGTCTGAAGAATTTATATTGTGCCTATTGTAAGCACCTCCAATGGAATAGTTACAAAATGCTATGTTCATCAACTATATCCAATTAATCAAGGCAAAAGACTTTTGCTAATGAGAACATGACTACAACTAAATCAAAGATAAGAAAATCCTATCCCTATGGTTTTCTGTATGTTCACTTTTGCGTTGGAAACTCCAATGGTACAAGAGTACTTGAAAAGTTTTCCACTCGCCTCCAGTTGCTCACTGTACTCTCAATCAGTTGTCCCTGTCCCTTCAGCTGCGCTGGTTCGGCTGTTTCTGTGGCTACATTCTAACACAGATCAGTGAAATGAGATATCTATTTTTCAAAGACCAGAAATGTGTTTCTTTTTAAACTGGATTATTTCACAGATCTGCTTAAGAGCACAGCCCAACAAACAGCTGAGTCAGCACAGCCGAAAGAGACAAAGCCTAAAGCAGGAGGGTGGGAACAACTGGCTTCGAGGGGGAGAAAGCCAGCATGAACATCTTTAACTGTCTCTGTTGCAGAGGGACTTTCAGTATGGACACACATTTTTTCTGAGTTTCCTATTCCAAATCCAATCTTCCAGAAAATTCTGAGCACCATCTTCTTCCAATTCTGTGAATCCAGAAACTTAACTAGCAAATACAAGCAGCTCCTACTCAAGGAAATCAGTGCAGAAAGCAAGTTCTTTTCCCAGTGCGCTGCCCTGCTAAGTGAAATCAGCAGTTGCTCTTGAGCTGGGAGTGTCAGGAGTCAGCACATATGCTCGCACCTTGGAAGTCCACTTTTGGTCATCTACCTCTCCTAAATTGTTTTTCCTCGCAGATCTACCAAGTCCTAAATCTGTTACCTTTCACAGCTTGGAGAAAAAGTCCATTTTGGTTTCTTATGCTTTTTTGTATGAGGAGATTCTGTGCTGATGAGACCAGAAGAGAAAGTGTATAGATAAAACAGATCAGAAAATAAAGCATATAAATCAGGCTTTTCCTGCCCTCTTTCTCATCTTTTTCACTAAATCATCAATGTTATAAGATTTCATGACTTACCCTCAAGTACAATCTTTGGACCAAACCTAACATGCCCACTCTATCCTCATTCTGTTGTCATTTCAGGCACAGTAGTTATAGCAAAGAACAAAACTGGCTTTCAAAGTTGACTTCTGCAATGGCACTGATTTTCGATTACTCTGTATTTTTTTATTTTGGTAAGCAAAGAACTGAAAAAAAATTATTTTGTATTCACTGAACATTGACTATTTGAGAACTCTAATTAAAAGGAATTTTTAAAAACTTACCATAAGAACATACAAAAAAAAAAATTACCACTGTTTTGTTTTGATAGAAGATGAATACAATGGTTAGATTATATGTATATCTCCTTTTCAAAATGAGAAACAATCCTCTTCACAATAGATTCCTGTAAGAATAAAGCTATCAATATTTAAGACTTTGTATCTGTAAAAACTATTGTATTGAGGCAGCTGAAGTTAGTAATTTGAGAGCATTTAGAAAGGGACAGTATGCTCTCAGGAATAAGAATATTCAAAAGTATATTAAAATACCGTGGAACATAGGGATTTGTTTTCACTTAGAAGGTAGCAGTTAAATCCTCCAAAGCAGCTAGGTGTGGCTGCTGTTAGAATGAGATATAATCACCTTGGTCCGATCCATTTTGCAAACTCTTATTTTGCCCTTCAGAATACAGGTTGCCTAATAATCCAACTCTGATTTCCCCCATTTTAATTGCTTCGTAATTTGTAGACTCTTCAATAATTTGATTCTATTTGATCAGAGCTTACATAGTTCACTGTGACAACAAGACCACTCAATTTTCAGATTTATTTGACAATAACTACTTCCACAAAGAGGACGGACCTAGGAACATGACAGAAATCTGGTCAGTGCTCTGAGGATCAGATTTACACAGCTGTCTTATTCTCTACTGCCTGTACACTTGCAGTCACACTTGTTAACGTAGTTGTAGAGGTTTGCAGATTTCCAACATGACTGCCAGGCACATTTAAATTATATAGCATATAAAAATTAATGTAAAAATGAATATTCTAGGGCCCAAATATTTGCCAGAACCTCTTTTCCAGCCCATATACAGGCACACGCAATATCTGTACGTGTTCTACCAACTGCAACTTAGAAACGAAATAATCTTCTTCATGTTACCAGGTAATCTCTTAAAAAGTGAGAGACATAATCCAGATTCAATAGCTAGAAAAATCTTACTAAATGCCTCTTCCTAGATCTGGAATAGTAAGCTGAGAAGCTTGAAAAAGCTTCGTGTTCCCATGTAAGGCATCTCTTTCCTACTTTAATAGCTTAAAGATAGTAAGGATAGAGGTCTTAAAAGCTGTATAGGCACTTAGAGATGCAGATCGCAAACAGTGACTTACTAGGAAGGCACCAAGCACTGACTAGATGATGTAGAGGTAATACTTCCCACAGTTGGATTGCCTGATATCACAGCAGTCACACCATGATCTGTCTTTCCTTCCAAACACAAAACAGCTAGGTCTGCAGCTGAATCCAAAAGTATGTAACTGCCACGAATATAGGATACCTTGGTATTCAAGGGAAAATTTAATACATAACAGAACTTCAAAAGTATTTCCACTTTGACAGAATGAGAGATTCAGATACTGAGAAAAAAACACACACTGATTTCTACATCTTAATACATTTTACATTTTAAACGTAAGACTTAATGAGTGTATGGAGGTTCTGCACTATACAGAAGCACTGCAGCTGAAATCATTAGCCTGAAGATGCACACATTTGCATTAGCCTGCACTTGTTTATGTCTCCAGAAAACATAATATGTATGATAAATTCTACCAGAGATCTACACCTAGAACTAGCAAATCTTGTAGTTATATTGCCAGGTCTTCTAAATGTGAAAGTTTAAGAACATAGATATATGTTTTTTAAGATCTAAGAAAAACTAATGATTTCCACTACTAAACTAAATTGATAGTTCTGACAGATCTTCATAATTTTTCACAGAACTGTGGAACAGTCCTTCACGGACCTAGCTGTGGTCAGTCTGTTTTACCTCAAACCAGGACAATAAGGCTCACTTGTCTCCAAGTAGCCCTCTCAGGACAAGGCAGACAATGGCGTACGGCAAACCTCCTCAGAAGCCAGAGAAGGACACCGACATTCTTTGCCTGACAGTTCTGACTAGTGGAACAGTTCCCAGTGTATCTATGAGCCGACTGCTTTTCTAAAAAGCAGCCTTAGGCCTTTTCTACTTTCTTTGTGAGCTGTGCTGCTGTTCTAAGTAACCTACAAAAGAAAATATTTTAAAACAGCAAAAGGTACCTCTAGCCACCCCTGTCAGGCCTGGATTTTAGAAGCAGCCTAAACTCTACTCCAATATCCCTTACCAAATTCTTCTTAATCAGTGCCTTTCAAAATCAACTGCATCACGCGCTTTGTGAAATACTGAGAGAGTAGCATGAGGTACAGAACTGGTATTCAAATCAACCTTTTATTCATTTTAATATCACTCAGCCTCACGTATATACTTACATGATGACATCTCAAACTTGTTTCTCTACAGTGGGAAGCTGAAGTGTTATTTATTTATTTATTTAGAGAAAATTGCAGGTCTAGTCCATGTCATGTTTGAAGATATTATTTCATGGTCTAACATGTACTTTCATTTGTCTAGTTTGAATTTTTATCCATCAATACTGTGTCTTATGTTAATATGTTAATACTCAATACATTACATTAATGCAATCTGTGCTCTGAGTGCTTTACAACAATTTTAAAATTAATTTATGATCTCATGCCAGCAGTAAACATAACCATCATCTTGCCTATCAGAACATTTACTTATGTATTTTTACTAAATCTGGCAGTCAGAGACAACCCTGTCAACATGATTATTAAGAATATGAAAGAAATAACAAAATATTCATAGGAAATAAACGCCTTGATTTTACATGAGCTATATTATCTCTTCTGATGGATAATGACGTAAAAGGAAAGAGATATCTGGAGGTTGTTGGGGTTTCTTTCTCTACGTTTGAAGCCCTGTGCACTGAGATCAGTCTCTGTGTGCAGTTATTTCTTTATACTTGCCCTTACACATTACAAAATATTCAAAAACTCTCTTTTTTAACTAGAAGTAAAAAACATACATATATTGAATCATTAAAATACTTACTCAGGAATGATTATAAAGCCCTGGGAGCAGCAGTCAGGGACTCTGGAGCGCAGGTAGTTTTTTCATCAATCCTTCCAGTCAAAGGAAAGGGGGTTGATAGGGCCGAGCGAATATGGCAAATTAGTAACTGGCTACAGGACTGGTGCTACAGCCAGGGGTTTGGCTTCTTAGACCATGGGACTCACTTTGAGAAACCTGGTCTACTGGGGCCAGATGGGGTTCACCTATGAGAAAAGTGGAAGATCACCTTTGGTCAGAGGCTTGCCAACCTTGTGAAAAGGGCTTTAAACTAGAGTTGCCAGGGGAGAGGAACCAGAATCCATCCTACCAATACGATGCTGATACCAGTAGTAGAGGCCCAAAACCTGGAGATGGGTTGCAGGTCAGCAGGAGAGCACCTCGAGTGCAGCTGAAAGGAAAGGTAGCCATTTCAGCTAGGGAGTTAGATGCATCAAGGGCCCAACTTAAATGTCTGTACGCAAATGCATGTAGCACGGGGAACAAGCAAGAGGAGTTAGAGATGTATGCACACCTGCAAGAGTACGATCTAACTGGCATCACAGAGACATGGTGGGATGGCTCCTATGACTGGAGTGTTGAAATGGATGGATACTGACTGTTTAGGACGGACAGGCAGAAGAGACGAGGAGGGGGTGTCGCCCTCTATGTCAAGGACCAGCTGGAGTGCATGGAGCTCTGCCTGGTGACGGATGAGGAGCTGACCAAGAGCATATGGGTCAAGATCAAAGGGAGGGTAGGGACAGATGATGTTGCAGTGGGCGCCTGCTACAGGCCACCTAACCAGGAAGACCAAGCCGATGAGGCCCTCTATAGCCAGACAGGAGTATCCTCAGGTTCACAAGCACTAGTCCTCATGGGAGATTTCAACTACCCCAATATCTGTTGGAAGGACAACACAGCAGGCCATAAGCAATCCAGGAGGTTCCTGGATGCATTGATGATAAATTCCTTCTCCAAGTGATAGAGGAACCAACGAGGAGAGGTGCCATGCTGGACCTTGTTCTCACCAACAAGGAGGGGCTGGTGGGGAATGTGAAGCTCAAGGGCAGCCTTGGCTGCAGCGATCATGAGATGGTGGAGTTTGAAATCCTTAGGGCAGCGAGGAGGGCGCGCAGTAAGCTTGCTACTCTGGACTTCAGGAGAGCAGACTTTGGCCTCTTCAGGGACCTGCTTGAGGGAATACAGTGGGATAAAGCCCTGGAAGGAAGAGGGATCCAAGAAAGCTGGCTGATATTCAAGGACCACCTCCACCAAGCTCAGGAGCGATGCATCCCAACAAAGAGGAAGTCAGGCAAAAATGCCAGGAGGCCTGCATGGATGAACAAGGAGCTCCTGAGCAAACTCAAACAGAAAAAGGAAGTCTACAGAGGGTGGAAGCAAGAACAGATAGTCTGGGAGGAGTACAGAGAAATTGCCTGGATAGCCAGGGATTAGGTTAGGAAAGCTAAAGCCCAGATAGAGTTAAATCTGACCAGGGGCATCAGGGGCAACAAGAAAGCAGGTATATCGGGGACAAAAGGAAGACTAGGGAAGATGTGGGCCCGCTCAGGAAAGAAACGGGAGACTGGTCACCCAGGACATGGAGAAGGCTGAGGTACTCAACAACTGTTTTGCCTTGGTGTTCACTGATAAAGGCTCTAACCACACTGCCCAAGTTGCAGAAGGTAAAGGCAGTGACTGGGAGAATGAGGAACTGCCCACTGTAGGAGAAGACCAGGTCCAAGACCACCTGAGGAACCTGAATGTGCACAAGTCCATGGGACCTGATGAGATTCATCCTCAGGTCCTGAGAGAACTGGCAGATGTAGTTGCCAAGCCACTATCCATCATATTTGAGAAGTTGTGGCGGCCTAGTGAAGTTCCCACTGACTGCAAAAGGGGAAACATAACCCCCGTTTTTAAAAAGGGTAAAAAAAGATGACCGGGGGAACTACAGGCCGGTCTGTCTCACCTCTGTGCCCAGCAAGATCATGGAGCAGATCCTCCTGGAAACTCTGCTAAAGCACATGGAAAATGAGGAGGTGACTGGTGGCAGCCAACATGGCTTCACTAAGGGCAAATCCTGCCTGACAAACTTGGTCACCTTCTACGACAAGGTTAGAGCCTTGGTGGATAAGGGGACAGCAACAGATGTCATCTACCTGGACTTGTGCAAGGCATTTGACGCTCTCCCGCATTATATTCTGGTCTCTAAATTGGAGAGACATGGATTTGATGGATGGACCACTCAGTGGATAAGGAACTGGCTGGATGGCTGCACTCAAAGAGTTGCGGTCAATGGCTCGATGTCCAAGTGGTGTGCAGTGACAAGTGGTGTTTGTCAGGGGTTGGTACTGGCACCAGTACTATTGAACATCTTTGTGGGCGACATGGATGTAGGGACTGAGTGCACCCTCAGCAAGTTTGCTGACAACACCAAGCTGTGTGGAGCAGTTGACACACTGGAGGGAAGGGATGCCATCCAGAGGGACCTGGACAGACTTGAGAGGTGGGCCTGTGCCAGCCTCATGAAGTTCAACAAGGCCAAGTGCAAGGTCCTGCATATGGGTCGAGGCAATGCCATGCACAAATACAGGCTGGGTGTAAAATGGATCGAGAGCAGCCCTGAGGATAGGGACTTGCAGGTGTTGGCAGATGAGAGGCTCAACATTAGCTGGCAATGTGCACTTGCAGCCCAGAAGGCCAACCACATCCTGGGCTGCATCAAAAGAAGGATAGCCAGCAGGTCAACGGAGATGATTCTGCCCCTCTACTCTACTCTCGTGAGACCCCACCCAGAATACTGTGTCCAGCTCTGGAGCCCCCAATATAAGAAGGACATGGACCTGTTGGAGCGGGTCCAGGAGGGCCATGAAGATGATCAGATGATCACCTCTGCTATGAGGATAGGACAAGGGGTAATGGCTTCAAACTAGAAGAGGGTAGATTTGGATTAGATCTCAGGAAGAAATTCTTTACTACAACGGTAGTGAGGCACTGGAACAGGTAGCCCAGGGAAGCTGTGGAGGCCCCATCCCTGGAAGTGTTCCAAGGCCAGGCTGGAGGAGGCTTTGAGCAATCTAATCTAGTAGGAGGTGTTCTTGCCCATGGCAAGAGGGTTGGAACTAGATGAACTTTAAGGTCCCTTCCAACCTAAACCATTCTATGATTCCATGATTCTATGATATGCTCTGAAGCAGCACTGTAGAATCATCTCAGTATGCAACTTCAAAGCCTCTTTTTTGTACTGTAACTACCGAGAAATTCCACTCCATATTTCATCTTCATCAATAATGGTGCCGTAGTTAATAAAGAAAAATTTTTAATTGCCTTTGTTCTGTGTCATCCTTCCCACCTGGTGCAGCCCTAGGCTGTTTCTTTCAGGTCAGCTTACATAGTCTTGAGCCATGTGTTCCCAAAGTGCACCCAAGGTCACTGCAGTAGCAACAAGCCTGCTCTAATTGCACCCAAGTGGACTGACTCAGGCACTTGCCTGTAACACTGTTTGAAGACCTCAGTTAGCCTAATAAGCCAGGAGCTGCTCCATGAGTTAAACAGCATACAAATATACTAGTTGCTTTGTCAACTCTTTAGACCCATCTTCCAAAGAGTCACATTGGCTAGTACTGGTCCAAGGCATTTCACTGTGAGTGGACTTGATAGCACAGAAGAACACTCAGATTAATGTCTAAACCTGCTAATAAATGTTAGATTACCAAATGTTTTAATTGATGGAATTGTTTCTGATAAACAACACCATTTTACAGATAGAGAACAAAGAGAAGGCTTATTTCATGTCTGATTTTGTTTCATGCTGTTACAGCTAGACATGTATTTCATTTATCTTTAATGCTAGTAGTGATATTACTCACTGAAAGAATATAGACATAATGCTTTGCTGCCAAGGTGTATTTTCTTTCCCCCTATATGTCTTTCTGTTATTACTCTCCTGTGGCTAGGACATCCATCCATTTACCAAATTCATATTGTTACATGATGATACATAGAGTGCTTATTTTCATTTCGTCTAATCTTGATCAGTACATATTTATTGAACAGCTACCTTAATGCTGCCTTATAAAAGCTGTGAACATGTTAATGGAAGGTCTCCATGCTGAGATAATCAAAACCACTAATGAATGTCATTTACAATTAATCACTATCATTGTGTACTTAGGTAATTATTCATTCACCAAATATGAAAAACAAATCTGCTTGTGTACTCAACATATGGTGATATTTGGATAACGAGTGAGTAATTTCCCTTAGAATAGATTCACCATGACCCAACAGAACCCTCTACAATAAAACTAACTGTGACATACCAGGAGCTCAATCCATAACATCAAAAGGAGTTTTGGTTCTAGCTTCATTGGGAACCAAATTGGCTCATAATTAGTTTTCACAAACCCTTATCAGTATAGATTAAACTAGCAGCATGTTGAGAGCACGCAGCATTTCCCTATATACTTCCCACACAGAGATACAACACTGTAAATAATACCATCCGGTGAATCTGGATATTACAAATTCCTTGTGAAATCTGATGCTCTTACAGCACTGTTCTATGGTCAGACAGGCAGGAACATAGAGCTACATGACTGCAAGATGCTGTATTCATGACTGATGATGAATGTAGAAAACAGACCACATCTGGCTTCAGGTTTACGGGATTCTTCACAGATTGACTGGAGATAGCCATTGAACAGCTGAGGCACCAATATGTGCAGAAATGTGATTTTGACAACTCTATTTGGTATGACGGTTCTTTCTGTCTATGGTAAGTGGAATGAATGTATCACAGTGCTGTATAAGCATCCTCCAAAAAAACTGGTTGCTCTTTTCACTGAATGTTGTCAACAACAACAAAAAGATTGAAAAACAAAAGAAAATCCCTCCTTCCTCAAACTGCTGGAAAGGCTGTACAGTTGACCACAACTCCCTGACACAACACAATGCAACACAACTTTCCTGCCAGAGTCTACATCTTGACACAAATAAGGCAATAATGGTCATTTGGATGTATGCTTGAAATCTTTTTTTCTAAAAATAAAAAATAAAATGTTGACATACATTTATTTCAGAAAGACAGACACCATGCACAGTAATGGCATATTAGAAGCTTTTCTGTCAAGAGTTGGCACATTAAAACTAAAGTGAATGCTTCATTGTAATTATATTAATTAATGCTTTTCCAAAATCTTCAAATATTTCAAATTAAATTTATTTAAGCATTACCAATTCCACAGAATTAAGTTAGTTCCATTAGTATAAGCAGAGCAAAAACTACCTGAAGTTGTTCTTGGCATGTCTACTAAATTACACACATGGAATGACATGCAGAGGTGAATCTGGCACTGGGTCTTTTTTCTCCATTCCCTATAATGATTTATTTTAAATACTCCATCCAAATAACCTAAGAAATACTTTTGCTACAAGATTCTTTCACATGTATCTGTTTCTACACAATGGCTTTCTCTATTCCAGATGAAAGTTTTTTGCCTTATCAGTATTCAAGAAGCATTTGTTTTATTCTAAAAACATGTACTTCAGGATTTCAGGAATGTGTTCAGCTGTGTTCTGTACTGTCTCTGGCCTTCAGGCAGATCGGATGTTCCAAGATGGTTGTCCTGTCCTTTCTTCCCACATCTTCTGTCTTGGCCAGAAAGAAGTAAAGTTCTGGCATTCGGCAGTTCACACTACTCTACATATGTACAGGCAACAGGTAAAGGCAATGCGAAGCCTCCATATGCTGAGGAACTTACAGCCTCCTCAGATGCTATTCTCAAATCATGAGCTTTCACACTGTCCTTTTTCAGTGCTAGGCCTAAATAACACCATGTGAACCCCTTATTCTGCTACCAATTAGTCTTCCACAGTGCCCCACACTCAATTTTAAAAACACCCAGCAAAACTGCAAAACCTTACTCTTTACCACAACTATACACTTAGACCTATCTTCACTAGGGCCAGTCAGTCACAAACGTTTCTGATAGTAACTATGCCAAGGTAACTGTACCCTACAAAGTCTTATTGCAGACACATGGCACAAATGTAAACTGTGATTTGCATTACTGCCACTTCTCCCGAGGGCTTAAAATTGGTTGAGCTGCCTGATGAGAGCCACATTTCACTACTCTATAGCACCAATACAGACGGATTGCCAAGCTACCTGCCATCTCTTTCTTCATAATGCACTTTTTGCTTCTCTGTTAGCCTTCTTGTAATTGTGTGTGCCTGTGGCAGGTTAAAGTCTATATAGTGAGGCTTTTTGCAGGGACACTGTAGGACTGGAATTTACTCCCTGAGACCCTTCTCAGGTCACAAGGTTGAACCTGCATTTCTTTTGGCCCTCTTCCAAATCCTTGTCTTTGCACAACTTCGGCACAAGTGCAGGCAATACTTCCATATTGCACCAAGCATATGGATCCTGTATTTTCTTGTCAGCAGGTCAAATATTGCTTTCAGATGCCTGCATAGACTTCGCTTGTTCCAATAAGTATCTTCTACATCATGGAGTTCAGCCCACATAGACAGCCACGAGCAAAACTGAAAGGCAGACGTACATCCTTATGAAGAGAAGAAAATCCTTTGGGATTTCATCTTATTTTACCATGTCATACTCATAATTAGCACCTCATTAAGTGTTTTTAATGTATAGATCTCCAGCACTTACTAGCCACTACCAAATTAGTCAAGCTCAGATGTAGGTAGTTGTCCCAGCCATCACATATATAGAGTAGGACTACAGAAAAGTTGCGTGATTTGCTTATATTTGTAAACTACTTCATTACTGTATCCAGGAGCAGAACTCGCTACCTTGATGTCAGCTATAGCTATCTGATCATATTCCCTGTTCCCAGAAGCAGTTCCTGCCCCATCCTCATGCTTCCAAAATGGCAATCTCTTTGAACCACAGTGTTTAAGAAACTTTGGTTTCTACACCCTCATAAGGGTGAAACTGATTTCTAGACACTGGACAACTTGGTCTGCCTCCCTGCCACAAATATAATTGCAACTGCATCATATGCGAGACCGATAGGAGAAAGGTTTAAGTTCTGAGGCAGCCTCCATGCCAAACTGATCAAGGATAAAAGACCCAAAGGGAAGTTACTCATCAAGGTGGTTCAGAACAGGTAACTTTGGTGATGGGTGAGAGAGAACTTTGTCTTATCTTACTTGCTTCCTTTGCCAGCTATGACCTACTTCTCCCCTCAGGGTACACAGAGACTCATTTACAAACTCAGTGAATGCCAAATCAGTGCAGTTACACTTCCCTTAATGCTGACATCATCTCACATCTGCTCTCTCATTCACTTAGACTAGCATTTATAATACCACAGGATCCAGAAGACATGGTATAACTGGCATCGTAAGATGCCTACTGCTGCAGAAACAAGGGCTAGGAAAGATTTCTGTGTAATATCAGTGCTGTAACTATTCCATCCTCAAGCAAAGCAGACTGAAGTGTTTGGTAAATGACCTAACAGTAAAAAACCTGAAGAAAACAGAGAAGTAGTAGTACTAAACACCAGCTTTGCTTTTCTACCTACCTCCCCTTCATAAATACCAGCATCAAATTATTGTACGCTTTTCATGGGAAAAGTTGTATGACACAAGCACAAAAAAAATCATATGACTTGAAGGGTTAAGTTTATACACAATCATTATACAAATTAAGTCCCGATCCAGCAAATACTTCTGCATTACTTATGTACTTAATGCTTAAGTTTGGTAACATTAGTAAGCATGGTTACTTTCAACAAAAAAGAAAGCATTTATTCAAGTGTATGCAAAAGAGGGGAGAGATTTTGTGTGGTGGGAGCTGTAGTTGTTTGTACTGCTTTAGGCTGGTAAGATGCTTTTTGAATTTGCCCAAAGCCTATCTATACACACACATCTCCACAGACACAATATCATCTCTCCTGTACAAAAGGACTATACTTTTATACTATAATGCAAAAAGTTTTAGCAATTTTTTATCAAAAACATGTCCTTAAAATTACTTAACTGCAATTACATAACTTAGTACTGTTGAAAGACAGTGCGTTCCAGATTAAACTAAATATTCATTTTACATAAGATTTTGAAAAATTTTGAAAGGCTTTTAAACGATTTATGATATACATAATGCTTTAGTCTGTGTAACAAGACAGTGTAGCAGAACATCGTAGGTGAAAACATTCCACACAAATAAGCGGATAATTGGGAGAGGGGATAATTGTTTTAGAATTATTCAAGGCCTTGATCCGACAAACATTTGAACATGTGATTTCAGTGGAACCATTCCTGACACTAAAGTTAAGTATCTGGATAAGTATTTGCAGGACTGGAGCCAAATCATACAATTGGGCCCAAACTAAGAGCCCATTTGTTACCAATAAAATCTTAATTTGGGAGTGGCTGATTATTATAATTATCAGTGTTGGATAACACTACACTTTAGAATAATTATTTTTTGCAGCAGTGTCTAGTCATGAAAATACAACTTGTCCTTTCTGGGATGGACCTTAGTGTTGTGGCCACTGTCCCCAAACCCCAAAGCTCATAGCTAAAACTTAGTAAAACATAGCAAAATAATAAAACTGGAAGGCGATACAGAATGCACTGCTTTAGCAAAGGCCTTATCAAGCTGGGGACATACTGTACCAGCTCCTGGGGATCTGCACTGCTATCCCGTTTCATTCCTGCTTGGAGTTCCAGGTATTGCTGGTGCCCAGTATAATACTAGCTGTTTTTTTGCTCTCTCAGCTTGAGTGATCACACCTCTCTAAGCAGCAGCTTACAGGGGTTTTTTTCATCTAAATGGCAAAGACAGTCCAGGATGGTATTCCTACTTGGGTGCTGCTGCTTTAATACTCAATCCAAGGTGTCTCATTCAAAAATTCCAAGCTATTTTCGCTAGGCTTTCAGGAAAAAAAAAAGCATGCTTCTTGGCAAGCACTGAAAACAGGGGGTACCATGAGTTACTGTCATCTATAGTCAAAGCTGTTCATTGTCATAGTTTTGTGCATTTTTCACTTAAACCTTGATTCCAAGGGAGAAGAGGGTAGCACTCATTCAACAAGTAACAGTAACATCATTTCAGGCCCTATCCCTTCCCAACTACATTTATTTCTTTTATAATTCTCCTGGCATTAAATTTCTCGCATCTGATCAGCAGAATTGTACAGAAGTTTCTCAAGTCTTCTCGGTAAACAGTACAGAGCATGGAGCATAAGGATTTGCCACATGAATTGCTAAATCTCTGAGAAGTAAGCATGCTTTGATGACATCTCATTCTTTTTAAAGATGTTTGGGTATTTTTTTCTAACTGAAGTCTAAAGCTGTTTTGGTATGTCAGAAACACCACATCATGTTCTGCCCTCAGTCAGTTTACTTGGAGCCAAAGGAACCACACCTTATTTACCATGATTTTTACTGGGAAAAGAATCAGATCTGCTGGACAGTTCAAGGAACAAAGTCAGGGAAAATATCATAAATTGTATTAATCAAGACTATTTAAATAACCAATAGAGAACTAAAAAAGCAGTCCGTGCAGATGAAATATTATCTTGGCCAACGAACAGAATAAAAGAAAGCGATCTGGACTGCTGCAAAATTGGTAGCAATTTTAAACATTTGAAAGACAAATGACATCAGAGAAAAGACTGGGTTAACAAGGGAGCACTTGAGGAAAGTCTAATCTCTGCTGGCATGCTGACTGGGAAGGTCAGCCCAGTGCACGCGTTCTCAGCTGGAGTCAGGCTCCCTCTGCCCGGCCAATTGTCCTATGCACTTCAGATACCAAACCAAATTGAAGGTGCCTTCACCCTGCCAGCTCCTTATATTCTACCAGCTTAAAGACAGCTTCCTTTTCCCTGTCAATTTATGCAGCATTTGCACAGAGCAAATGCTACAAAGGAGAGAGGTAGTGTGTGAGTGCCTTTTTTCCCCCCCTTCTGAGCAGCACAAGGCTCTTTAGGAAGCAGTGTAAAGAGTTATTTTTAGCATTGTATTCTCAAGTGGGAAGAGAGACATTCTCGTCTTAAACACATTTTTAATCCAATTTTTTCACAAAGAAATTAACTTTGAGTTGACACATTAGGTTTTGAGATTTAAAGCAAATCACTTGAAAACTGGCAAACATGAACTTTAAATAGTTTTTTTCTTCTTCATTTTTTATGTACCTCTAATTTATCTATGTGTACGCTTTACCTCTGCATACCTACTACTGCCACGAGCAGAGAGGAACTGCCCTGTTTTCTTTTCAAAACAGGGATTTAATACTAAATTCTAAATCTAGAACCTGGATTCACCTTCATCCTCAACTGTGACAAGACTGATTATTAACTGAAACCACATGGCAATGATTAAATTTATTTCAACTTGAAAGGCGCAAAAATGGTTTATAAAGTTGGTAGCTGCATAAAGAAGCACCTTCTAAGAAAAGGCAGACATCTTATTAACTACCTAACACCTAAAACTTGTCAAGGGATCTGGAAGTTTTAAGAAACTTTGTAAAGCTTACTTCTTCATCAGAAGATACCTTGCTGTTTGACATCTTTGAAAAACTGTGGATATTCCCAATATACCGTAGATGAAGACGCAGACAAGACTTGAGTTTGCACTGAGATCAGAATGACTAAAACAGTGCAGATTTACCTCAAAGCATTGGTCTTAATGCTTTTGGGTATTCCTGACACAGAAAAAACTATCTTTCTTATTTCAGAAGTGTAGTTAATTTCTGGGAATGTACTTTTTAACCTTCAAAAAGTAAAAAAGTTTTTTCTCCCAAATTCTTTGTCATTTTTTTTTTTTCTGTTTAGTAGTCTTAACACTTTCAGACACCCTACAGAGTTTTAACTGTGCTCTACAGGAATATTTATCATCAAATACAGTATTATGGCAATGAATGAAGCAGAAGGCCAAAATTTATTTGAAGACTAATATGTTAGGAACCTTAAAATACGCATTGATTTCTTCTTCATAGGTTTTACTGTAATACTATCAATGTTATCAGTTTTGAAAAGTATTTTTTCTTAATCAATTATTTCTGTGAAGAATTAAAAATTATATGAATCAGATTTTCCCAAATGTTTCTATGCATATTTACAATGTACTCAAAATTAAACATTTCAATGCAAATAACACATATCCCAAAATAACTCATTAAGTAAACTATAATGTAAAAGGCAACATACCATATGCTGCAATATTTATACACGCATGCATGCATGCATGTCTATGTCAATCTAAGATGGTAACATTACAAAAATATTCCATTTAATATTCCACTTAAAATATTCCACTAAGTTTATCATTGAGAGGTTTCAATCACAAAGAAGACAGCATCTGAACTGCCAGACAGCCCTGGCATTTATAATGAATTTACTTCTCTGTGCTATCCAGACACGTAACAGAGACCCTCAAAATCTTTAAGGGCTATCTTCTATATTGTCACCACATGAGATATGGAAACAGATTTTCCTATATACTCATCATACTAAATATTCTTGAACAGGAGTTGCCAAATTTTACACTATTTCTAATAAGTAATTATTTAGGAGAGATAGGGTGAGCCTGTGGTTGAAGAACGGAGTTAGGATAAGGCATTCTGGCTTTAATTACTGGCTTTGTCATAAACTTTACCTCTAACTTTGAGCAAGCCCTTCTTTGCCTCAGTTTTCCACATCACAGTAAATGGTAACAATATTTCACTAACTCACAGGCTTGGTTTGAGAATTAATGAGGGTCCCATGTGCAAAAGACCTGTAGATCCTGGCTTCTTCTTTCTGTTGTGTACTGATAGGAAAGTGACATGTTCTTAATTTGAAACAGAGACTCAGTGCTGCCCTTCATCAGCACATGGAATTCACATTTATGTCAAAAGGAATTGCATTAAATACATTGAGTACATTATTTAGCCTAAAAGTAAATGAAGAAAAAGGAATGAAAAGAAACTCATGGATTCTCCTTGTCTGCTCTTAAAAAGTCCAACAGTTCATGGCCGCAGATACATAATCAGAAATAAAAAGATTTTTGATGGGAGGTAAGAATTGCTGCCTGGTAATATAAATGAGAATGCAGAAACATGCAGCAGGTCCATCTGTAGACTACATTTAGCTCTGCTGCAAGAGCACCATCATAAAAAACAAGCAAAATTCAGTCATCGTAATATATCATGCTCTATACACATTTGTCCCAACATAAAACAAACCTTAATGGCCTCAGCATTTCAACTTTTCACACAATTTCCAACACACACGAAGAAAACATTACCTTTTTTTTTTCCTTTGTGAGTGTCCAGAGAAGATTAAAATGACAGAAAATTAGAAAAAAAACTTTAAAAGCTGAAACTTAACACAAGGTAGTACTGCAGACTGGTTTTGGCCAGATATGTCTACTGTGTAAGAACAGAATCGACTAGAGATTTTTTTTTTTGCTGGAAAGAGAGTTAATGCAAGTACATAGTTTTAATCTCCTGCTTTGATCTGAAGTAAAAATTGTCACAGCGCAAAAAGACATTTCTGTTTTTCTGGGGAAAAAAACCAAAAAAAAAAAAATCAAGAAGCATCTGGCTGGCCTCTACCAAGCTCAGGGAGGCAAACATCTCTATAACAAGCAAGCATGTTTTAAAATTTGCCATTGCTTAGCCATCTACAGAAAATGAGACTTGACAGTTCTTTACAGAAGGCAGGCAGGAGCTGCAACTCTGCATAATTAGGCAATAATTAATCAATCCAAGGATAACAGCCTGGTAAATTTGGAAAAGGATAAGTATAGCCACCTATGTATGAACCAGTCTTTAATACTATTATACTGCATGTCTTTTATACCGTGATACTGCGTGTATGCAGCCTTGGTCATTTAAAAGTCTGCCTGTCCCACAGTGGGGTTTTTTTACTTCAGGGTGTACGCTACTGAACAGCACAGAATTCTTGACTGGAGAAAGATATTCCCTTGCTGAAGGACAAGAGGATTTAAAAACAAAAGTGCAGACCAGATCATAATCCTACTGAGAAGCAGGTTACTGGAGGTATGTATCTTTTCAACAGCAGAAGACCACAGCAGCGGTATTTTGACATCATCATGCATGTTTATGTTCTCTTTTTCTTCATAAAACAGTCAAACAGTGGGTTCTCTAAAGTTTTTCCAGTTTTAGCATTCCTCCAAGTAACCATGAATTTAGGGCATCTACTTCTTGACACAGGGTATGTACAACTTAAGTACGCCTTTATACCTTCATTACCTATCTTTCTGCTTATAACTTTCCAAAGCACCAGAAAACATTGTGTCTTGAGTATACCCAAAATCCTGAACTGCTACTTTTGAAACCAGTGGCAGACTTTGTGTGTGTCTTGAAGACTGTCTTTATTACATACAACCAAACTTCTGTTCTACTGTAAATGGTCATTCAGTAACACTGACTCCGGTCTCTTAACATGACTAATAGCTTTGACTTTAAAATGTTTATGATAAAATAAGCTAAAACTGACCTTATTAAGATAAATTTCAGAACAGTATTTACATACGTAATGTTTAGACAAGTCTTTCAGCTGCACATCCTCTTTTCAAACCACTCCTATTTTCACTAAACTAAGCCCTCTCCTAACATATACTCAGTACTTAGATTTTATTGGTTACACTTCATTTCTACCTTGCCTATGTTGTCATGTTTATACTTCTCTTAGAAAGGCCTTTTCTAGTTTAGTTTCATCTACTTTCTCAGATGTGACATATGTTTTATGTCCTTTGAAGTATGGTCTTGAACAGAGAAGTGAGTTCAGAACTATCCCTTTGGTGCCCCAGACACACAATACTGTGAAAGCATCTTTACAGTAACCATAGTAGCAAGCATGTCAACAGCATGTCAAAATATACAGATGGACACATATTCAAAAACTGACATTCTGTATGCTGGATATGGAGGATAAGTATTAAATTAACAAGCTACTGGCCATGCAACCACAAAGAACTGTATGAAATCAGTAAGGAGGGTAACTAAACACTTTTAGCGCACCAACACTTTCAACATACAAAACCAAGAGAGGCTGAACGATGACCCTTCTGCCAAAAACAAGGAAACAAAGTTTCCCCACGGTTTGGGGTGTTGTGGGTTTGGGGTTTTTTTTTTGTTCGTTCGTTTGGTTGGTTGGTTTGGTTTTTTGTTAATACAAAGTTTCTCCGTTCTCGCCGTCCCTGTCCCTACACGCTGTAATTCAGCGCGCCGGAGATGCAGAGGAGCTTCCGAGCACCGCAGCCCGGCCCGGCGGGGGATGCCCGGTCAGGCGGGTCCTTTGCGGCAGAGGGCGGGCTCCGGCGGGCTGCCGGCTCGGGGCACACACAGCCACCTGCCCGCCGCGGCGGCAGCGCGGGGCCGCCCGGGCACTGCACCGCTCTGCCGGCGCTGCCCGCCTCCCGGCAGCTCCCTTTATTTATTGCCTTTTCTCAACCCGAGGGGAGATCTGTTAAAGATTAAATCAGCAGCAACCGCAGTTCAAAGCCCTGTCCCGGGAAGCAAAGGTGAAGATAACGTCCCTGCAGATCAAATCGAGTTTCTGCTGTTGCAATCGCTTTTAATTACCCTCTAAACGGCACATCACACAGCGATCCTCCAGGCGCCGGACCGGGCACCGAGATAGCGAGATACCCATAAACGCTTTACAACCCGCCCGCTGATTAAAAAGCGATTAGGAACTTCATTTGAAGTCGGGTGTTTTCCATACGCAGCGGCGCGGCAACGCACCGACCCCGCCGCCCCTCCTGTCACCGCCGGGGGCCGGCCCGGGCCCTCCCGCGGGGCCGCCCCGCCGCTGCCGGCCGCCGGTGCCCCCCTCCCCGGCTGCCCACACTTACAGGTAGGAGGTGAAGACGCTGAGGTTGGCGGGCACGGCCGTGAGCCCCAGGTCGGAGCAGTCGGCTCGGACCAGCATGCCCTCCTGCTCGCAGCGGCACGGCGCCGGGCAGCCCCGCGGGCGCTGCCCGCCGCCCCTCGCCCCACGCCGCAGCCCCGGCAGGCAGAAGAGGAGGAGAAGGAGGAAGGCGCGGGCGGAGCGCGACGTCGCCATGGGGTACCTAGAGCAGCGGGACGGCCGCTCTCATGCCCCGCGGCGCGGCGGGGGCGAAAGGCGGGCGCCCGTCTGGGCTCGGGGAGCTGCTGCGGCCGCCGCCGCCGCGCCGCTGTCTGTGGTAGCATCTCAGCTTACACGCTGCTTTAAAGCCCTGGAGCCGGCACTGCGCGCCCGCTGACGCCGCCCCGGCCTTGCCCGCCGTAGCGCGGCGGGCCCTGCCCGCGCCGTCGTACGAGCGGGGCGGGCGGGGGCGGCCGCGGGCCCGGCGGGCGGGCG